>JAEPBF010000167.1:0-58475 GCA_019739055.1 Passiflora organensis | reverse complement strand
TCAGACTTGCCAGCGATTCTGTTTCGTTGTGGAAGCAGGTTATTATGCAGAAATATAATCCCACTTTGCGTGCTGCAGGGATTGCATGCGCTAACAGAAATGTTTCTGCTCTTTGGAAAGGTATTGTGCAGACCAGTACACTTCTTTTGCCAAATGGTCAGTGCATCTCTGCTTTCCACCGTTGGCAACTAGGCAGAGGAGATACCATTGTGTTTTGGGCTGATGTGTGGTGCAGTACCTCTCCCTTGAAGGACCTATTCCCCCGGTTATTCATCCTATCCTTGGCTCAAGAGGGAGTTATTTTGCAGTTTGGTTACAGGGAAGGGAATGTTTGGCGATGGAACCTTGTGTGGAGGAGGCGACTTTTTGCATGGGAGGCCGATGACGCTGCTCAGCTCCTGTCTATGTTGGCGAGCTACATCCCTACAGAGGTGGATGAAGATCAGTTATTGTGGGGAGATTCACGGAGTCAGTTCTCATCTCGATTATGCTATCAATCGCTGGAAGCTGCTTACACTACGAGAGAGGCACGACAAATACCAAATGTATGGAGCAAGAAGGGAGCACCTAAATGGCAAGCCTTCATGTGGTTAGCCTGCAGGGAGAAGCTGTCCACCAAAGGACATCTGATACGTATTGGCCTTCTTTCTGCCAGCGAGGGTACCTGCGAAGCTTGCGGATCACAGGAGCTGGATTCCAATCATGCCTTACTACTCTGTCAACAAGCCTGGGCAAGCTGGTCCTTATTATTCAAATACTGTGGATTAAGTTGGGTACAACCATGCTCCATGGCTGATCTGTTTATACAGTGGACTGGTTTTGCCATCCCGTTTCGCTGGAAACAGGTGTGGTATGTCTTGCTATTTTCTTTCGCTTGGAGTATTTGGCTAGGCCGGAATCACAGGCTTTTCAGGGGAGAAGTGTCCAGCCCGGATGATTTGTTCCTTAATGGTTTTGCGCCATGGTTTTTGTTGGGCTAAGGTGAATCTTAGGGATGTACATATTGACAGCTTAGATCTATTGCCTGTGGGAGATTTTGTTTCTTTATTGGCCAGATAATTGGCATAGTTTCTGAAACTGGACGATACTATAATCATCTATAGTATCCGTTAGTTTCATTTTGCTCAACCGGTGGGTACAATGTATCATTGTCCCACATCCTGTATTTCGGTTCCTACTATTAATATACTCGACGTATTACTCAAAAAAAAAAAAAACATCTCCATGCCATTGGACAGCCCAGTAGAATGTGATTCGAATCTCCTTCCTCCAGGCCACATGCCTCACAATCCCGTTCTGAAGCTGATAATAATCCAATGCGAATAAGTTGACCTTTAGCATTAATCTTCTCCCTACACGCAAGCCACATAAAAGCTTGCCATTTGGGTGCGCCCTGTCGTCTCCAAACATTTGGTATCTGCTGTTCGCTATGCGGAATCGTAAGAGATTCTATTGTGTTGTAACAATTGCGAATAGAGAATGATCTTAGTTGTTCACCCCACAATAACTCATCCTCTTGTAAGGAGGTCGGAACAAATTCTCTCAACAAGTCCCGTAGTCGAGCAACTTCCCCTTCCTCCCAAACAAAAAGCCGTCTCCTCCATGTCAATCGCCACTCCCAAAACTGTCCTACCATATCCCCAAACCTGGAGATTGATCCCTCTTTATCAATAGAAAGATCATACAATCGCAGAAACAGCAACACTAAGGGCCGATTACAGCACCAACAATCCAGCCAAAAAGCAATAGAAATACCTTGGCCTAATCTCCAGCGATGGAATTCAGAAATGGACTGTCCGTTGGCTAAGGAAATTCTGTTGTTCTTTACTATCCCATTCCATATATTTGACACATTGCGTACTGCACTCTTTATACCCGCATGAGTTAAATGGGGTCTGTATTTCTGCATAATCACCTGTTTCCACAAGGAACATGTATCAGTAGCAAATCTGGCACACCACTTAGTGAGTAGTGCCTGATTCTGGAGCCGTAGACACCCCAATCCATCACCACCCTTATCCTTAGAACGAACCACCACAGACCAACGTACTTTACAGAGACAGCGAGTTTCAGTTTTTCCCGACCATAAAAAATACCGCATCCATTTTTCCAATTCCTTTCTTACACTCACTGGCATCTGAAAGAAGGACATATAATATACTGGAAGGCTATTCAACACAGATTCGATGAGAATAACTCTTCCACCCAGCGACAATAAGGACCCCTTCCATGAGGCTAACTTACATTTGAATCGCTCCAGCACCGTATTCCAAGTACTTTTACAACGTGGGTTCGCACCAAGGGGAACACCAAGGTAAATAAACGGTAAACTCTGCTGTCTACAATGAATCTTGGACGCCAGTTCAGCTGCCTCACCATTAGAAACATTAAATCTGACTAAACCAGATTTAAAAAAATTTATCTTCAATCCTGATAGCAGTTCATAGCATCGCAGTATCCGTTGGAGGCGAATAATCTCCTGTTGGTCGCCCTGACTAAAGAGAATAATATCATCTGCATACTGCAGATGCGTTAAACATAAACCACCAATGGTAATACCCTGAATTAATTGACAATCTGCCGCTCTAATCAGCATCCTGGACAACACCTCTGCCACAAGATTGAACAATAAAGGAGAGAGCGGATCCCCTTGACGCAAACCGCGCTCCACAGAAAATTCCTCCGTTGGCGCACCATTAATAAGAATGGCACAGCGGGCAGATGAGATACAGCTCTTAATCCATTGCCGCCACCGCAACCCAAAACCCATTTGTTCCATTACCTCGAGAAGAAACGTCCAGTTAACTGAATCGTATGCCTTTTGGAAGTCTAACTTCAAACACCACCCTTTATGCTTTATGGCTGGCTTGTCAGGATAGGATTTTGACAAAAGGAAGACTTCACAAACTTAACTTGCTACGGACGGAAGAGGTGGCTTGTAATGCATGTCAGGGGGAGGAGTTGTGTGCAGATCATGATTTAGTACAGTGCAATATTGCGTGGCGATGTTGGATGGAGATGATGAGAAGCTGGGGCTTTCAAGGAGTTCTTCCCAACATACTGGTGGAATTAACAAATCAATTGAAAAGCTTGTTCTATAATAAGAAACATAGTCAGGTCTGGGATAGTATATTTATGGCTGGGGTGTGGAGTCTCTGGCTGGCCAGGAATGGCAGAATGAGAATGGTGGTCCTCTGGGATTTCCTTTTACGGAGAGCTTTGCATGTCTCAAGAGGATTGAAATATCAGGCTGTCACAGCATGAAGAAGCTGTTTCCTCGGGGCTTGTTGCAGAACCTCCAAAATCTGGAACATATTTCTATTGGACAGTGTGATGGATTAGAGGAGATAATAAGTGAAGAAATCAGCAGCGATTACTCTTCCCATTCCCTCACTCTCCCCAAATTGAAGAAACTATCTCTATTTGGTTGTCACAGTATGAAAAGCTGTTTTCTCAGGGCTTGTTGCAGAACCTCCAAAATCTGGAACATATTTCTATTGGGCAGTGTGACTTTCCCCAAATTGCGGAGACTTACTCTATCAGATTTGCCAAGTCTCCACAGCATTTATAGTGGGAAACTGATTTCATAATCCAAGAGAGTGGTGGGAAGAAGAGGTGGAGTGGGACCATCACGAAGCCAAACTAATCCTCAAGCCTTGTGTCTATTTTTCTTCTGGTAATAAGACTGAATCTTGAAATCAGGATAGTCTTTGGACAGAGAGTTAGCTCAGAATAACTTCCTTATGTTGATGATTAGGCATTAATAATGGTATTATCCAAAAATTTGCCTAATCCTTTGGACAAACAAAAATAAATTGCCAATACAACCTATCATCTCTTATGATTATGATATTTTTGTTCGACAATAGCATATTCCTTTGAGCTGATAACTACTGCATAATCAATAACAAATAATTTAACTGTAAATGTTTACAAGAGGAGAGCCCACCTTGGTGGGTGGGATGCTGTGTCAACCTATAAATTATTTGTTTCTTATGTGATTATGAAATTCTTGTCCGATGATAGTTACCTTCCTTTGGGCCAATAAATATCCACATGAACGACATAATTTTATATGATTTTGAAATTCTTGCCTGACGATAACTACCTTCCTTTGGGCCGATAATTATCTACATGAATATCATAATCTTTTAATAAATCAAATAATTTATCTTTGTGGTTTACACAGGAGAGTCCAGAGTTTGATGAGATGCTGCTATAACCTATAAAGTATTTGATATTTCATGTTGTGTAACTTAAAAGATTTAGACTTGTAAATAATCTGGATTTTGTAAAGGAAAAACATAGGTTATCAACATAAAAACCAGAGATTTCATTTTCTTACTATTTTTTCTTTGAATATATAGAATTATGCCACAAGATTTTCCAATGAAAGTTGTGTGTTCCAGACGATATATTCAAAATAATATGAAAATGAAATTTGGACTAATTTTCCCAAATTTTAATCCAAATAGCTTATGTCAAAAACTTTAGAATATTACTCGAAGATGAGTTTTGAACTTATAACCAAAATTAAGACTGAAAATCTACTTATGTCCCGATTTTATTTGAATCTCTATTTCTACATTATTTAAAAATAAATATAAGCAGAAATATTATTCTCATAAGGAAAGTTTTATTTTAGCCAAAATAATCTTATTACTAAAATAACTCATAATTGATTTATCTTATGACTTTAGATCAACTTTAAGAGCCAAAATTTCCTTTATAGCTTTAATTTCAAGTCTTTAAATCAATCTTTGATTAATTTTAAGTCTAAAATAATCCATAAGACGTAAAATTAAATTTAAAAGAGGAGAAATTTCTTAATTTAAATTTAGACCAATCTTAAAATTTTATGGTCTAAAATTAAATTAAGACTTTAATAATTATATTTGAGTCTAATGACTTAAAATAATTTATTTAATTCAAAATATTATTTGAATTTAATGATCCAAATCTTGATTTGATCCAGATTTTAATTGAGTCAAACGGCCCAATATATAAATATTATAGTATATTATTTTAATTGAGTCTTATTCCTCAATTTTATTATAAACTAAATAATTCATGAGGGCTGATCAATATTTATCTAAATATTTGATTGAATCATATAATTCAATATTTATTTAGATTTAATTTAATCTAAAATATTAATTTAGTCCAATGACTAAATTTAAATTAGATTAAATATTTTAATTCAGCCTACGATCTTAACTTAAAATTTGATATAAGTTTGATCAATTAAACCCAATCATGGGAAAATTGTATTTAAAACTACAGACTTTAAAATGATCCCAATGACCTAAATGATAAATATTAATTAGATCTGATTTTAATCTTATAGATTAAATAAATCATTTTGAGCAAATTTAGTTTACCTTATAATTCAATTTTAAACTTTGAATCTTATTAAATTCAACTATAACTCAAAATAATTTATCTTGATCTATTGGATTTTATAGTCTAGAATCATAATTTTGGATTCAATGACCCAAAATTTATCCACAATATAATTGTAATAGGCCCATTCTATATGATTCATTATAATTCTTAATATTGAGGATTAATCCAATCATATTATCTTTTTGATTATTATAATGAATGCATACTAATTTTATGATCCCCATGAAAATTTGTTGAGTAAACTCGTAGACAGAACCATAATTCTATGATATTCCAAAATAAATTGCAGTGATCACATTTGTCCCACTTAAAATCCAATTTTCCTAGACAGAATATACTGCACAGTATTTATTCATTTTAATAGTCTAAATATGATTTGATTTAATCATAATTAAATCATGTATTTTGGACTCTAATTATTTAGGCGTAAGTAAAAAATATTTACTCAAAACCATATAGGCTTGAATTTAACCCAACAATGTATTTTTGGCTGACATTTTTAATAATCTAATATTTTTAATTTTATTAAGCCCATAACTTTATACCCAAATGAAACCAAATAATGAAACCCTTATAAATCCTAGATGTTATGAATATCAAAGGTTTAGAAATTGAAAAGAAATTTTTTTTATTATGTCTATTCAATTGTGTAATAAATATTTCGTAACTACAAAACTCTTTATCTTCCAATGTCTCTTCATGTATCCTATCATGTTACCTATAAATAGGAGGTAACATTATTTGCTTTGTACACTGTTGCTTGAGTACTTGATAAGATATTCTACTCCCTATGTTGTTCTCGATACTCTTATAAACAAAAGGAGAATCAAGAGTCTTACAAGAGTTCTTCACAAAGAACAAACAAGAATCTTAGTTTCTACAAAGGTATATTTGGGTGAGTCTATTTTTATAATTATTTATAATCATGTTGTAATATTATTGTTATGCTTCAAATGTGTTTTTACAACAGCAATATCGTGAAAAAAGTTTCACAAAATATTCTGAGTTGTTGATGAGAAAACATGAATCTCGTCCAACTGGTTCTGCTTCATTCCCTGAAGTGAATGTGATGTTATCTCATAACCATAGTCGTGGTCGTAGTCGAGGCCGCGGACGAGGACGAGGTTATAATAAATTTCGTCATGGTGGTGGTCAATCAAGTAAATTTATCTTCCAAAATCAAAAAGTTGTAAAGGATGAAGGACCTAGAAAAATAATGAGTGACATAAAGAAAAAAGTTACAATTAGTAACTGTCATCGATGTGGAATGCAAGGTCATTGGCAACGTACTTGTCGTACACCAAAATATTTTGCCGACCTATATCAAGAATTTTTGAAGTCTAAAGGCAAGAATGTGGAGACAAACTTTGTCCAAGATGATTTCACTGAATTTGCTAATGACCTTGAGGATATAACGCACTTTGATGTTTATGATTTTCTTAATGATCCAAATGATGAAAGTGCAAGAAATCAAGAATGATTTAAATTTTATAACTATGCAAATTTCAATTATGTTCTCTTGTTTTATTATAATAAAAGTCTATTTATTTTGTTTTATTTATTCATATTTTCTTTTTATATTTTAATTTATTTTATATTTTCTTATTAATTTTATTTATTCAATGAAGAGAATGGATATTGGCATGGATATATCTAAGATGAACGCCAAGGAAATATGTTTGGTTGACAGTGCCACAACACATACAATATTGAGAGATAAGAGATATTTCTCTTATTTGGATGGTAGAAAAACCAATGTATATACAATAAGTGGTAGTACAGGATTGATTTAAGGCTCCGGAAGAGCAAATATTATTCAATCTAGTGGAACCAAAATAATGATAGAAGATGCATTATACTCTTCTAAGTCTCAAAGAAAGTTGTTAAGTTTCAAAGATATTCGTTTGAATGGATATCATATTGAGACAATGAACGAAGGAAGCATTGAGTATCTTTTCATAACTTCTATAATTTCTGGTAAAAAGTATATATTAGAAAAATTACCCATTTTTTCTTCCGGATTGTACTACACAAGTATTACAATGATAGAATCTCATTCTATAATAAACCATCAGTTTAATGATGTGTTTAAAATTTGGCATGACCGGTTAGGCCATCCCAGTTCAACAATGATGCGAAAAATAATAGGGAATTCTTGTGGTCATCCATTGAAAAAGAATAAGATTTTTCAATCTAATGAATTCTCATGTGCTGCTTGTTCTTAAGGAAAATTAATAATAAGGCCATCACTAGCAAAAATTGGAATTGAATCTCCAAAATTTTTAGAAAGAATTCAAGGAGATATTTGTGAGCCTATACATCCACCATGTGGACCATTTTGATATTTTATGGTTTTGATCGATGCATCAACCAAATGGTCACATGTATGTTTATTATCATCTCGCAATATGGCATTTGCGAGATTGCTTGCACAAATAATTCGTTTGCAAGCTCAATTTCCTGATTATCTGATAAATCTATTCGAATGGATAATGCTAGTGAATTTACATCAAAAGCCTTTATAGATTATTCCATGTCTATTGGAATAAAGGTTGAACATCCTGTTGCTTATGTTCATAAACAAAATGGTCTTGCAGAATCATTTATAAAACGTTTACAATTAATTGCAAGACCTATGCTTATGAGATCCAAACTTCCAGTTTATGTTTGGGGACATGCCATTTTACATGTAGCAACAATTATACGCATTAGGCCAACAAGTTATCATGAACACTCTCCGATGCAATTGGTTCATGGTTAGGAACCAAATATTTCCCATCTAAGAATTTTTGGTTGTGCGGTATATGTTCCAATTTCTCCACCACAACAAACAAAAATGGGTCCTCAAAGAAGGATAGGAATATATGTTGGATATGAGTCTCCATCTATCATTAAATATCTTGAGCCATTAACTGGAAATTTATTTAAGGCAAGATTCACTGATTGTCATTTTGAGGAGACTATATTTCCAATACTTGGGGGAGAAAATAAACAGTTGGAAAAGAAGATCTCTTGGAATGAATTATCATTATCTAGTTTTGATCCTCAAACAAATCAATGTGAACATGAAGTTCAAAAGATAATTCATTTACAAACGATTGCAAATCAACTGCCAGATGCATTTACTGACCTTAAAAGAATAACTAGGTATCATGTTACAGTTGTAAATGCTCCGATAAGAATTGATGTCCCTGAAGGACAATCTAAATTTGCTAGTGAATCTAAACCACGTCAGAATCGTGGAAGACCATTCGGTTCTAAAGATAAAAATCCTCGGAAAAAGAAAGGAGCAACTACACAAGATGGTCATGAGAAGGATATAGTTTTGGAAAATCCAGTTGACATAATTAATAAAATTCCGGAAGAAACACAAGAGAATGAAGAGATCTCGATTAATTATGTCACTACAGGAACAAGATGGAACCGAAGCTCAATACTTGTCGACAATATTTTTGCATATAATATAGCGCTAAATATTATAGAAGAAAGTGAAGATTTTGAACCTACCTCTGTGGAAGAATATAAAAATAGAAATGATTGGCCAATGTGGAAAGACGCAATTCAATCAAAATTAAAGTCATTTGAAAAACGTGGAATTTTTGGACCTGTAGTCCATACACCAAAAGGTGTAAAACCGGTGGGATATAAATGGGTATTTGTGCGAAAAAGAAATGAGAAAAATAAAGTTATGAGATATAAAGCAAGACTCGTCGCACAAGGTTTTACCAAAAAACCGGGTATTGATTATGATGAGACATATTCTCTAGTGGTGGATGTAATAACATTGCGATATTTACTTTGTTTGGCAGTACATGAAAAGCTTGAAATACGTCTAATAAATGTTATGGGCTGGGAAAGTAGAGAACCGATGTATGTGCAAAGTGAGCTGGTCGGTGGTAGTTCGCGCAAAAAATAAGGGGGGGTGCTGGCCTGGGATGTTTGTTGTTGCGGAATCAGTCGTTGTTGACAAAGTGGTGTGCCAGAATCGCCACGGATACATACTCATTGTGGAAATAGGTGATAATGCAAAAATACCAACCTCGATTAAGTTATGCTGGTATAGAGTGTGCATCAAGTAACGGTTCTGCTATCTGACGAGGGATAGTGTAGACAAGCAGATCATTATTGTCAACCGGACAGTATCTTTCTGAATTTAATCGCTGGAAATTGGGACAAGGCAATTCCATTTCTTTTTGGCAGGATAGTTGGTGTAGCAATCGGCCCTTATTGGTTTTGTTTCCTAGATTGTATGACATCTCTCTTGAGAAGGAGGGATCCATATTGCGGTTTGGGGCAGTGGTGGAACAGGTTTGGGAGTGGCGTATGATATGGAGGAGAAGATTATTTGTCTGGGAGGAGGTGGAGGTTACCCGATTAATGGTCTTGCTGGGTGGTTTTGCGTCGATTCCCTTGTAAGAAGATGAGCTATTGTGGGGCGAACAGATGAGACTTTTCTCAGCTCGCAATTACTACCAAACACTGGAAGTGAACACTGTCCAGTCCAGTGGGCTGATAATCCCAAATGTCTGGCGAAAACAGGGTGCACCCAAATGGCAAGCCTTCATGTGGCTTGCGTGTAGGGAGAAGATCAATGCAAAATTTCAGCTCATTCGATTTGGAATATTACCAGCGTCTGAAGGGGAATGTGAGGCATGTGGCTTTGAGGACAGTGACTCTAATCATATATTACTTGACTGTAGAAAGGCTTAGACTTGCTGGTCGCTCTTATTCCATAAATGGGGTTTAAGCTGGGTACTGAATAGTATTCCCATCTTTTATATGTCGTTATTCAAGCTCCCAAAAAGGATAACGAAGAAGCTAGAGATGATGACTAAGAGGTTTGTTAAGAAAGGTGGCATGGAAAATAAATGTCTCCATAAAGTCGAATGGAGTAAGGTGTGTATGAAGATGGATAAAGGAGGGGCAAGAGTAGGGTACGTGGGGCTCAATAACCAGGCCCTTCTGGCAAAATGGAGCTGGAAGTTGTTCTCGCAACCGGAATCTCTTTGGGTGCAAATTATGAAGGATATATATTAGTTTAGATGGAAAATGAGTAGGATTATCTTTGACAGCCCGAATATTTTAAGACTTTGGAAGGACATCTTAAGCTGTGTGAATGGTGAATTGGAGTTGGCAGTTGGCGTGCAAGGTATGTTGAGGTGGAGCCTCGGTCGGGGCAACATAGTATCCTTTTGGTCTGATACATGGAGGCAAGGGGAAGCTCTAAAGGAGGTGCACCCAAGGCTGTATGAGGTGTCTTTGCAGAAACATTCCACTGTAGAGGAGATGGGGGAATGGCGTGACAACAGATGGAGCTAGAAGTTTGTGTGGAGGAGACCTCTTTTTGTTTGGGAAGAGGAAATATTTGTAGAGATGATGGAAAGATTGGCAGGTATGGCACTTTCGCAGGGGGAGATGGATCGACTGACATGGGGAGATAACAATGAGAAGCCATCAGTAAAGCCATGTTACTCGATGTTAGAAGATATCCAGCTACTCTCGGTGAACCTGAACATCCCTAATGTTTCCAACCAGCAAAGTTTTCCCTACACAGTAAGGAATGACCAGTCCAAATGGATTCCAACACAGGTGTTTAGGGTAGACCGGTATATTTCTTATTTCATTGAAGGTATCCCTGAGGGATGGACTTCAAATAAATTATTCAGTGTGATAGCCGACGTTGAGCCTGTAGCGGATGTGTTCATTTCGGGACAAAAGCCATTTTTTCCTGAGTAGATAAAATTGGAACAAACAAGTTTTGCAAAGGATCAGTGAATTTTATGAAAACGAAAACCAAGCATAAATTTTTTTTTTGTTTTCAAATAATGCAGAAGGCTAAAACAGTAGAAAGAAACAAGTATTCTCAAGAACTGGCAAACACAAGGCAAACAAGTACACTGGAAATAGGAAACAAGTTTTGGGAAGAAGTGGCAGCTGAGAAATAAGCAAAAAGCACCCGGGTGATTATGGTTTTGAGTAATGGACAATTGAGGAAAATAAAGAAGAAACGAAATGCACAACAGAAGAGCAGAGAAGATGAGAGAGAGAAGATTATAATTATGAGCAGTGGACAGTATATAATTATGAAGAAAACTAAAGAGGATTAGAAAATGAGAGAATATATGATTATGAGATTTTGCATGCAACAGAAGAAAAGAATGTTAATTCTTTAGAGAAAACATATGAATATACAAACTTAAAGTTGGGGTTTCCGTTAGGCCACAAGATGTCCGTCATCTCTTTAACTTCTTCAAAGATTTCAGCGTTCTCAAAACCAAAACTCTCATAAAGCGGCATAGAAGGGAGCTGTGCGTGACCTACCAACGATAGAGGAAACAATGCCTTCTCTTACCTCCCCAACTCTCCAACCTCTCTCTAATCCCAATCCCAACACCATCCCAAGCCCAGTCTTTCAACCAACCTTCCAAATCAAACGTGCGGGTGGTCAGACCGAAAGTCCTTCCTTAGTTTCCAACCTGCAAAGTTTTCCCTCCACAGTAAGGAATGACCAGTCCAAATGGATTCCAACACAGGTGTTTAGCGTAGACCGGTATATTTTTTATTTCATTGAAGGTATCCCCGAGGGATGGACTTCAAATAAATTATTCAGTGTGATAGCCGACGTTGAACCTGTAGCGGATGTGTTCATTTCGGGACGTTTATCCAAGCGGGGACTGCGGTTTGGTTTCGTTAAGTTTGTCCGGTGCGGGGTGCAGGAAGAAGCTAGACAAAGACGGTTGAACTCGAGACTAGGTGGACATGCTTGGTTGAGCCTCATTGTGGCCCGATATGCAGCTGGTGCAGGGATTCGACGAGTATCGATTGGTTTTAATGTCCGCGTGACTGAGACATCCGAGTTGCAACAAAAACGAACTGTCATGGGTCATCCGCCTCTGAGGGAGAGGGATGGACGAACTTATACAGAAGCCACAGCTATGCAGAAGGAGCCTGAGTCCGAGGAAGAAATTGTAGAGCTTTTCTCAGATCGGGGGACCCTAGACCGACTCCAGAGAAGTGCTATTGGTCTTCTTCGCGAGCCTTCTAACAAACTGGTGGATCTACCAACAGATGTTGAATGCCTTAATATGGGTCCGCATCAGAAACTCCTTACTTTTGCGACAGTAGAGAAGATGAGGCATGAACTTACGACTAACATTGACTTTTAGAACGTCAAGTTTTTTGGTATTCATCCCTGGAGTTCAGCAGATACTAGTATTAGAAGATTATGTTGGGTGGAGGTTACTGGTCTTCCTCTCAATGTCTGGTGTGAGGAAGCTTTCAGGAAGATAATAAGGCCGATTGGTTCTTTGGTTCAAGTTCATCCTAATACTGCAAATTGGAGATCACTTGATGTGGCTGTTCTGCAAATAGCAAAAAGCAAGTGTTTTGGAAATTCAGAAAAGGTTGAAGCTGGTGATCGATGGCAAACTGTGCATAGTGCAGCTTCTGGAAGTCAAAGAGCAAGTGCATACTGGGGCCCGAGGTTGGTGACAAGGGTTCCGTGTCGGGTGGGTGTAATAGTTTTGTTGTCCCACTCAAACCCAACCCAACAGTTGATGGGCAAAATAATATTGTTAAGAGAGAGAACAGTCGTCCTGCAGCAAAGAAAAAGGGATTATGTCACACGGATTTGATGGAGCAGGAAAAGGGGATGGCGACAGGCAATAATATCATGCACGTTGGAGTAGGGGGTCCTAATCAGTCAGTTAAGCTCATATCACCAGCACAACATGCTCAAGTGGGTATGACTCCCCCACTAACTCAACAAGTGGAAGGGCGTTTACGCCATTTCACAAGTAGTGGTGGGCTTCTAAGTAATTTTACTGCCCCTGATATTTCCCCTGAAGAACTGATTACTGAGTGTCAGTTACAGACTCATCGTAAGGCAATTTCAGAGGGTGTACCAGGTGAATATTCAGCTGAGAATTCTGCCTTTCTATCGTCATCAGAAGTCATGACCTTCACCTAGAATGAGGAAGGAAGGTGATAAAGCTTCGAGGGTAGGCTCCAAAGGAAGGGCTGGCGATTCCAGGCTTGGCAAACACAAAAAACTCAAGCATTTTAAACCCACTGGGAGTCTTTCCTCAGGGAGAGTTAGTCAACCCGACAGGTGCAGTGTGCCACAATTGGTGGATGATCCATCATTCCTTGCTGAGCCTACGGACAAGGGTGAAGGTTCGTCAGGCACGAGTTTGTTCCATCACTCCTGAAGTGGATGGATTTCCAGTTGAAACGGAGGTGCAGAGGACGTTGGATATGGTGGATAAGTTGGGACTTAGTCGAAAGAACACGAAAGCTGTAATTAGGAAAAAGTTGAGGGCACAGATAGTTGAGGAAGGAAAGGAGTGGCAAGCTCACTGTACTATATAGTGTAGTATTGGTGACTCTTAGCTTAGGGTTCTAAAGCTGAATGGTTAGTTTAGCAATCTGGAATATAAAAGGATGTAAGAGGAAGATGAAGGAGAATCAGGTTCGTACTCTTATACTAAAGTAACAGCTCAGTATATTGTTTTTATGTGAGACAAAGAGGGAGAGCTTCTCTGAGAGATTGACGGCCAGGTTCTGGTCTAGTAACACCATTAAATGGAAAGCTACTGATGCTCATGGGAGTGTTGGGGGGATTGTGTGTCTCTGGAATGATTCGCATGTACAGGTTCTTGCTGTAGAAAAGTTTGAGAGGTGGCTTCTATTGGAGATGCGAGTAAGGAATACAGGTTTTCATTTTGTCTGCGTTGGGCTACATGCACCTAATTGTAGTGGCTGATCGACGATTGCTTTGGGCAGAGCTGCAAAGGCGGAAGTCTACGGATATTGCGTCTTGGATTATTTTAGACGATTTCAATGAATCCCTCACGGTTGAAGAAAGGCTTGGACATTCTTTTAATACAGCGGCAGCTAATCGTTTTCTGCAGTTTATCAATGGGAGTGGTCTGATTGATCTGCCCCTCCTTGGTAAAGAATACACATGGTTTAATTCCCACAGTGCCTCCCGCATTGACAGAGTATTGGCATTCCCCAAACTGGTGTTCACATTTTAGTCGCCATAGGCTATAAGCAGGCGATAAGGGATTCTCAGATCATGTTCCCTTAATACTGAAGGCCGATACCTTTCGTTGGGGCTGTAAGCCCTTTCGTTCGTGGGATATATGGTGGGAGGACATTCAGTTTCTTCAAACGGTGGACAGATTCTGGAGGGAGGCTGGGATTAGTTTTCCTGGTGCATTCAGTGTGGTCAAGAAGTTGGCATTCCTGAAGAAAAAATTACAGGTCTGGCACACAACACATTTCGGTGCATTGGAAGTCAGGTTGAAAATAATTTTGGCCAAAATTGATTCATTGGATCAGACTAGAAGGGATACCAGAACTGATTTAAACAGCAGATATCACGATTTACAGGTTCAGAAATGGGATTTAAAACAAAAGATTGAAGCTATGTGGAGGCAGAAATCTAGACAACAGTGGCTTAAGCTTGGGGATAAGAATAGCAAATTTTTTCACGCAAGTGCTAATATGCGCGGATCATATAACTTCATTGGCTCCATCCGAGTTCATGACATGGAGTTAATCACGCCTGCGGACATAAAGAGTGCAGCTGTTGGACATTTCCAGAGGTTTTTTGAAGATGATGGACACAGATGGCTGGGTTTGGGTAGTCTGGATTTTCCATGTTTATCATCAACAGCGGCAGCTCAGTTATAAGAACCTTTCCTTGAGGATGAGATTAAGAGCGCTGTGTGGGATTGTGGCAGTCACAAAGCACCTAGACCAGATGGGTTCAACTTTCATTTTATTAAGAAAGCATGGTCAGTAATCGGAATGGATATTATCGCGATGGTGCAGGACTTTCATTCCAGTGGTGTTCTACCTCGTGGGATAAACAACAGTTTCATTACTTTAATTCCCAAGTTACCCGGCGCTGCTGATTTCAACTCTTACAGGCCTATTAGTCTCCTCAATAGCTTGTATAAAATCATTGCCAAGATTTTGTCCAAACGGCTTAAGCGAGTGATGGCCCAGTTAATATCCCCCTTCCAAACTTGATTTATGGAAGGAAGGTACATTGCCGATTCAATCATGGTTACCAATGAGATATTACATACCATGAAGAAGTCCAATCACAAAGGTTGGTGTCTGAAATTAGATTTTCAGAAGGCATATGATTCTGTTAATTGGGCTTTCCTTTTTGAGGTGATGGAACAGATTGCATTTGGTCTTCAGTGGCGGATATGGATTCAGGGTTGTGTCTCTTCTGCTCGGTGTGCCATTCTTATCAATGGGGCGTCAACTGCTGAGTTTTCTATAGGACGTGGCTTGCGACAAGGTGATCCGCTCTCACTCTTACTGTTCAATCTAGCGGCAGAGGTACTATCCCGGCTGCTTATTAGAGCAGCAGACTGTCGACTATTTCAGGGCTTTAACATCGGCGGTTTACGGCTAACGCATCTGCAATATGCAGATGATGTTATCCTCTTTAGCCATGGAGATCAGCAGGAGATCATTAGCTTACAGAGGATCTTGCGATGCTATGAGTTGTTATCAGGTTTAAAGATTAATTTCTTTAAATCAGGTTTAGTTGGAATTAATGTACCCAATGGCGAGGCAGTGGCTTTGGCATCCCAGCTACATTGCAGACTGCAGGTTATACCGTTTATATACCTTGGGGTTCCCCTTGGAGCGAACCCACGCCGTAGAAGTAAGTGGAAAACGGTGATGGATAGATTCAGAAGCAAATTAGCCTCTTGGAAGGGTTCCTTGTTATCGCTGGGAGGAAGAATTACTCTGATTAAATCAGTGTTCAATAGTCTACCTGTGTATTACATGACTTTTTTTCAGATGCCAGTGAGTGTACGAAAGGAATTGGAAAAATGGATGCGGCACTTTTTATGGGCTGGGAAAGTAGAGAACCGATGTATGTGCAAAGTGAGCTGGTCGGTGGTAGTTCGCGCAAAAAATAAGGGGGGGTGCTGGCCTAGGATGTTTGTTGTTGCGGAATCAGTCGTTGTTGACAAAGTGGTGTGCCAGAATCGCCACGGATACATACTCATTGTGGAAATAGGTGATAATGCAGAAATACCAACCTCGATTAAGTTATGCTGGTATAGAGTGTGCATCAAGTAACGGTTCTGCTATCTGACGAGGGATAGTGTAGACAAGCAGATCATTATTGTCAACCGGACAGTATCTTTCTGAATTTCATCGCTGGAAATTGGGACAAGGCAATTCCATTTCTTTTTGGCAGGATAGTTGATGTAGCAATCGGCCCTTATTGGTTTTGTTTCCTAGATTGTATGACATCTCTCTTGAGAAGGAGGGATCCATATTGCGGTTTGGGGCAGTGGTGGGACAGGTTTGGGAGTGGCGTATGATATGGAGGAGAAGATTATTTGTCTGGGAGGAGGTGGAGGTTACCCGATTAATGGTCTTGCTGGGTGGTTTTGCGCCGATTCCCTTGCAAGAAGATGAGCTATTGTGGGGAGAACAGATGAGACTTTTCTCAGCTCGCAATTACTACCAAACACTGGAAGTGAACACTGTCCAGTCCAGTGGGCTGATAATCCCAAATGTCTGGCGAAAACAGGGTGCACCCAAATGGCAAGCCTTCATGTGGCTTGCGTGTAGGGAGAAGATCAATGCAAAATTTCAGCTCATTCGATTTGGAATATTACCAGCGTCTGAAGGGGAATGTGAGGCATGTGGCTTTGAGGACAGTGATTCTAATCATATATTACTTGACTGTAGAAAGGCTTAGACTTGCTGGTCGCTCTTATTCCATAAATGGGGTTTAAGCTGGGTACTGAATAGTATTCCCATCTTTTATATGTCGTTATTCAAGCTCCCAAAAAGGATAACGAAGAAGCTAGAGATGATGACTAAGAGGTTTGTTAGGAAAGGTGGCATGGAAAATAAATGTCTCCATAAAGTCGAATGGAGTAAGGTGTGTATGAAGATGGATAAAGGAGGGGCAAGAGTAGGGTACGTGGGGCTCAATAACCAGGCCCTTCTGGCAAAATGGAGCTGGAAGTTGTTCTCGCAACCGGAATCTCTTTGGGTGCAAATTATGAAGGATATATATTAGTTTAGATGGAAAATGAGTGGAATTATCTTTGACAGCCCGAATATTTTAAGACTTTGGAAGGACATCTTAAGCTGTGTGAATGGTGAATTGGAGTTGGCAGTTGGCGTGCAAGGTATGTTGAGGTGGAGCCTCGGTCGGGGCAACATAGTATCCTTTTGGTCTGATACATGGAGGCAAGGGGAAGCTCTAAAGGAGGTGCACCCAAGGCTGTATGAGGTGTCTATGCAGAAATATTCCACTGTAGAGGAGATGGGGGAATGGCGTGACAACAGATGGAGCTAGAAGTTTGTGTGGAAGAGACCTCTTTTTGTTTGGGAAGAGGAAACATTTGTAGAGATGATGGAAAGATTGGCAGGTATGGCACTTTCGCAGGGGGAGATGGATCGACTGACATGGGGAGATAACAATGAGAAGCCATCAGTAAAGCCATGTTACTCGATGTTAGAAGATATCCAGCTACTCTCGGTGAACCTGAACATCCCTAATGTTTGGAAAAGAAATGACGCCCCCCAAAGCAAAACCTTTTTATGCCAGCAAAGTCCCAAGCACTCTTGTCATAGTTTACAAACTTTTTTCACAGACTTGAAAACAAGAGCATTTGTCTCTCCTCACATGCCTTTTTGGATGGAATTCTGAAACATAAAATATTGAATGCTTTGGAATGTTATCATGTGCAATTTATATTCATAATTTTGATCAGTTTTCTTGCACTAACCTTTTCCTGAAACAACATATTCACAGTACGATTCAGATTGCCATCCCAACGATCGGAACTTTCGTCTGTTTCTCCCAACATTACTTTCTCTAATTCTGGTGTACTCAAGCATTCCCATTCATCAAAACTGTACGATTGGCTAGCATTCTTCTGTTTTTCAAATGTTTCCCATTCATCAAAACTGTTCTGCATACGCAAATCTTCAAGCTTTGAAAGCTTTGATAGCACATTTGATGGAATTATTTTTAGGAAAAAACAACCAGTCAAATCCAACAATTTCAACTTAGATAACTGCCTTATCTTTGCTGGTAAACACTCAAATTTAGACCTAGTAATGCTGAGGATCACCAGATTTGTAAGCTTTCCAATCATGGATGTATCCTCTAACTGGCAAGCATGAAGACACAATGTTCGAAGATTCTGCAGTTTAACTAGGGAAGAGGGCAATGACGGAAGAGAGAGTCTGGCTATATCCAAAACTCTGAGATTCTTCGTCTCTTTAAAAATTTGATCAGGTATTTCTAAACGCTCGTGTCCGCTAGATAGATATAAAAAGTGAAGTTCGGGACAACCTATTTCTTCGGGGAGTCGAGTACATCTTTGTAACCACATTGCTTTATAACTTCTCTGACTATCCTCCTGATAGTCATTAGGATCAAACTCCCCAAGTTTCGCAAAAAAGTTTTCATCCTTTAAAGCAATCGATATGCCAACGTCTCGCACGAGATCATGTGTGAAAATAAAGTTGTCTTGCTCTTTAATCAAACAAGCAGCCACGAGATGATCCACTAATGACTGCATTCTGTCTTTTGCTTCCTCAATTGAGGAAACCTCGGGAAACAAAGACAAACCAAAACCATAGTTCACCAAAACTCCAACTGATATAACATCCTGACAACAAAGCAGAAAAGTGGACTTGAGTTGTTTTGAGGCTAAATGATTGTAACTTACTTGTAAAGCGCAGTAAACAGCTGATGGAACTCCCTCAATGAAATTATCGGGTGAAGGTCTTTCTAACTGTAGCAAGGCATCTTTCCAGTATGCCAAACTCTTATTCTTCAAAGCACTTGCAGCCGTTGAAATGGCCAGTGGCAAGCCTCCGCACTTCTTGGAGATCTTCTGCGCTATGGACAGTAATTCAGGATTTTGCAAACAATCGCCAGCCCTCTTCTTGAACAGATTCCAAACTTCTTCTTCCTGTAAAGGGTGAATTTCAATATTGTTTTGGCACACCATTTTATCTGACAAAACATGAAGATCTCTGGATGTCAGTAGAATCTTGCAGCTTTTGTGATCATCCCTGGACGGTATCCCAACTTCCGTCAAATTAAACTTTTCCCATATATTATCCAAAACAATAAGAATTTTTTCTCTTTGTTTCAATCTTTGGTGCAATCGACTTGCTCTTGCCTCCAAACTTTTTTCAGGGAACTTTAGGCCTACTTGGTCCCCAATGGTCGTTTGAAGACTCTTCAACTCTGGCTTCTCGTCGACACGAGCCACAACCACCTCATCGAATAAATTTTTTATCCTAGCTTGCCTGACAACCTCTTGAACCAGCATGGTTTTGCCAACACCACCAGTTCTGTACACCCCAATAATTTCTGAACTGGAAGAGACAAGAGCATCCATGATTTTTTTAAAGATGATCAACCTGGACTCAAATTCCTCATTTTTTGAAGAAGATATCGATATATATATAAAAGGCAAAATGCCAAAGAACTATACAATGATATAGTGTAACAGCTCAATGGACAAAATGAAACAAATAGATCCTGTGAGTAAGTGACAGGATCTGTTAGTTTCAGAACTCCAAATGCTAAGACTAGTACAAGAACATGACATAATCGTTGCCAGACCTGGATTTAGTCGACAGAGCAGGTAGGAAGGTAAGGCTATCGAAAGTATCTCTTCTTCTTTTCAGAGCGTCAACGTTCAGTGCTTCCCTCTCAGCGTATTTGCTGAGTTGATATCGTGCTTTGACATTTGGACACAACCGAAAGAAGCACTTGTTCTTTAATCGCTCTTCCTCTTCACCGATTTTCGTTTTCAACCTATCAGCAGTCTCTTGCACCTTACGAATCCACTCCTCCACTTCCTTCTCAGCCACTTCCCCTTTTTTGGCCTCCTTGGCTATTCGACTCTGTACACGTGCTCGTGCACCTTCCAGTTCCTCAAGCGTTTCTCTTAATTTGGCGATGTTGCTATTGCACTTGAAAGGGTAACCAAGGTGACGCATGGTCGGACTTATGTTGTAATCAAAAGCTTTTTCCAAAATTGGAGGGCCGAAAGCAAGAGCGGCTTGTACAAAAGCCATTTTTTCCTGAGTAGATAAAATTGGAACAAACAAGTTTTGCAAAGGATCAGTGAATTTTATGAAAACGAAAACCAAGCACAGATTATTTTTTTTTGTTTTCAAATGATGCAGAAGACTAAAACAGTAGAAAGAAACAAGTATTCTCAAGAACTGGCAAACACAATATAATGGAAATAGCAAACAAGTTTTGGGAAGAAGTGGCAGCTGAAAAATAAGCAAAAATCACCCGGGTGATTATGGTTATGAGCAACGGACAATGGAGGAAATTAAAGAAGAAACGAAAAGCACAGCAGAAGAGCAGAGATGATGAGAAAGAGATGATTATAATTATGAGCAATGGACAATGGACAATGAAGGAAACTAAAGAAGATTAGAAAATGTGAGAATATCTGATTATGAGATTCTGCATGCAACAGAAGAAAAGAGTGTTAATTCTTTTGAGAAGGCATATTGAATATATAAATGCATTCTTCATTCTTTTTCTTTTGGGAAAACATAATATTCTCTCCATTAGTGGTTTTGTTCCCCAGATTATACAACATATCCCTTGAGAAGGAGGGATCAATTCTGCGGTTTGGGCTGTGGTGGGACAGGAATGGGAGTGGCATATTACCTGGAGGAGACCATTGTTCGTCTAGGAGGAGGTGGAAGCTACCCGATTATTGCATCCACTGAAAGGTCTTGCACCGAACCCATTGCAAGAGGATGAGCTCTTATGGGGAGACCAGATGCAACCTTTCTCAGTGCGCAATTGCTATCAGACCATGGAGGAGAATTCAATTCTGCCAAGTGAGCCGAGTATACCAAATGTTTGGCGAAAGCAAGGTGCACCCAAATGGCAAGCTTTTATGTGGCTTGCGTGTAGGGGGAAGATACATGCCAAACGTCAGCTCATTCAATTTGGCATCCTTCCTGGTTCGGCAGGTGCTTGGGACGCGTGCGGTTTAGAGAAGGATGATTTGAATCATATTCTGCTGGATTGTCGAATGGCTTGGACTTGCTGGTCGATTCTATTTCATAAATGGGGCTTAAGTTGGGTTCAGCCACGGACTATGACAGATTTATTTGTGCAGTGGGGAGGCTTTCACGTTCCAGTTCGCTGGCATGGTTTATGGTATGTGTTAATTTTTGCATTTGCATGGAGCATCTGGTTGGGACGAAACAACAGAATTTTTCGAGGAGTAATCTGCAGCGCGGAAGATTTATTTTATACTGGCATTCGACATGGGTTTTGCTGGGCAAAATTTAATCTGAAGGATGGTTGTCCAGATTGTTTGCAGTTATTGCCATCAGGGGATTTTAGCTCACTACGGATTACTTAAACGGAATGGATTGTGAAACTTTTAGATACTGTCATTAGATATGGTATCTCGCAGTTTCACATTATCTATAGAGTTATGACAATGTTTCATTGTCTGACTCTTCTGTAATCTTACTATATATAATACATATCGATGCATCTTAAAAAAAAATGATGCAGAAGGCTAAAACAGTAGAAAGAAAAAGGTATTCTCAAGAACTGGCAAACACAATACACTGGAAATAGCAAACAAGTTTTGGGAAGAAGTGGCAGCTGAGAAATAAGCAAAAATCACCCGGGTGATTATGGTTATGAGCAACGGACAATGGATGAAAATAAAGAAGAAACAAAATGCACAGCTGAGGAGCAGAGAAGATGAGAAAGAGATGATTATAATTATGAGCAATGGACAATGGACAATGAAGGAAACTAAAGAAGATTAGAAAATGAGAGAATATATGATTATGAGATTCTGCATGCAACAGAAGAAAAGAATGCTAATTCTTTAGAGAAAGCATGTAAGACCCCGAATTTTGAGTCCTAGAAGTCCAGAAGCCAGTGCAGGTGAAAAGACGATTTTGCCCCTGAAGAGAAGGATGTGTGATAGCCGAAATTGGTAAGATTCTTCAGTAAATTAATTTGCTTCTAATTTTTTTTTGATTTAGGATCTTGTAGATGGGTAATCGTTTTAGGAAAACATCCTTTAAGGTAGATAGTTACCTTAAAAAGATTAAGGAAGGTTTAAAAAGATTAAGGAAGGTAATTTAAGAGTTTTGATTATTTGGTAGATTGTATTGAATTGATAGACTGATAATAGACCTAATTCTTCACTCATTCAATATAAATAAGAAGCCAACCCCACAAAAGTTTCCCCTAAAACCTTACAAAATTCGTATAGGCTTAAAACCCTATACCTCCCATTAGCCGTCAGAATTTGCAGAAACTTTAAACTAGCATAACTCCCTCATCGTTCATTGGATCTCTGCGAATAATAGCTTTTTGGAAAGCTCTCTTCATCCTCTTTCCAACCATCTTTTGATTTGCTTCGGGAGGTTAGTATTTCGTTGTCTACCATTACTTTGAAAATCGGCGGCCGCGTTAGGTTTCCGCCAAATCTTCTTGAATTTCAAAATAGCATAACTTTTTACTCGTTTGTTGGAATCTTGCAAATAATATGTCGTTGGAAAGTTCTTTTCATTCTCTTTCCAAAACTATGTTAATCGCAGCTTGGATGTAAATATTTCGTTGTTTTTAGGTTAAGACGAAATCGTGCTATGCCCTACTTTTAGCAATAGGTTTTGCATAGTTAATTGGAATGGTAAATTCAGGTTGAATCTTGATAAGTTTCTGGCTATCACATCACACATCCAAGGGGGAGGCACCTGCAACGTCTTATCACTGGTTTTTCTGATAGGTTTGGTGAGTGGTACTGGTAAGGAATAGCGTATGCATTTGATTTTTGGATATGCATGCTTAGTTGGTTTTATCTTTGTGTGGTGATGATTTAGGTGGTTCAGATTTACTTAATAAAGGCAAAGGAGTAGCTTCTTGTTCAGAGACAAGAGAGGTAGGATCTATGCCTCATCGGTTTCTCCAGAAACCCCCGATCTTATCTGATATTTTTGTTACCTGTCTTTGTTGTATTATTTATGATTGGATTATATGGTGAGAATATGAAATCCGGAATGAGATATGAATCTCCTAGGCTGTATAGAACCCCTGAGTTAGGGATTGAGTGTCTGGGATGCTATTGTTATATGCATTGGATGTGTTGATTATTTCCTGACATGATTGAGAATACCTTGTTGTGGTATTATGTTTTGTACTTGCCTGTGTGTGCTTGTACGTGTTTGTTTGTCAGGATCCTGTTCCGCTGGCCAGGCAGGGTAAGAACCGATGCTCCTAGGGAGAGGAGAGGTTCTTATCGATTTATGGGAGGTGTATGGGTGATGAACCAGCAAGTGCACGCTGGATATCTGTCCTTGGTGGCCGGATCCTTGTCTTGCGAGACAGGAAGCCCACTTCTGTGTGATTTGGGGATGCCCTGGTTGCGACTAAGGGAAGACTTGTTCCATGAGGGGCTAGTCGACTTATCCTTGCGAGGATAAGGTGAAAATCTTACTGATTAGTTTGTGTGTTAACCATCTACCCTTTGTGCAGTAAGTCTTGGACAACACAGGTGGAAGGGGATGGCCTTTCTTCATCGTTGAGTGTGATTTTGTTGTATTTCACCTGCCTGTGTACTTCTGAACTTTCGGAAGTGTAGTCCTCCCACAGCCATGATCTCGGCCTTAACCTCCTTATGTTTATTGTTGAATTGCGTGATCCCTTTAGTTGTTTAGGGAATGATCTTATGTGAATTCGGAAGATTTGTGTTTAGGGATTCTGTAGATCTTATGATGCTGCGACCCTACTGAGATTCTTGTAATCTCATCCTGTTGTTTTTACCATTTTTCAGGCTTAGGTACATCCTCTGTTCGTGGTACCGGTGTGTGAGATCAAGGCTGCATGGCGGGGCGATATCGCATCATAAACACTTACCTGTTACATGCGCAAATAACTTGAAAGATTGGATGATGTTCTGGTTTATTTTTGAGCATTCGTTTGGCTTGCTATTTCCGGAAATTGTTGATGAATTGCTTGCTGGTTATTTGGATCCCTATGGGACTTGTGTGTTATGAACCCAATGGATTGATTTAAGACTTCCGCTGATGATTTTATTTACTCCGTATGTTACCAGAATATGTGTCCAATAGCATGCTCCAATTGATTGATAAGCAACAAAATAAATAAGCTTAAAATCGGTATCCTAGGAATAGCCTTGTGAAATTCTAATAGATCTTAGGTGTCGCTGAGACTTATTTGGGTTTCACGGCGGTAATGACCTTAATAGGAGCAATTAATAATGGTTTAGGAATTAGGGTCGTTACAAAGCATATGAATATATAAAAGCATTCTTCATTCTTCTTTTTTTTCTGAGAAAACATAATATTCTCTCCATTAGATTAGAAGCCAAGTTGAATCATGCAAGTAAAGTACTCTAAATGCGTGGATCTTAAGTGATGCGAAACAGGGCAAGATGTTGTTTGTTGCAAGTAAAGTACTCACACGCAGACTCTGCGTTTCTTATGCTCTGTTCTACACCCCAATGAAGAAGAAAGGTTTATTCATCCACCCAGGCCACAAGGCAAGCCGGGAATTAATACACAGTACAGGACAAGAAGGGAAAACTACAGAAAGCGAAGAGAATCTGATAACAAGTCTTTCTTGTCCAGTTCTTGTCCCCTAACCGTATTTAGCAATCATTGCCGCTTCGTGTCAGGCTTCCCTTGGTGATCAAGCATCCTGCCAAGCCTGACATGTCATATTCTTCCAATCTGTATGGAGGGTTCCAATCTGTTTTGCTTTCAATTTGGAATAAAAGAAAGGTTTATTCATCTTCTCGCCGTTCTCAATTTGGAATATTTTTCCAAATGATGCAAAGATAAAGCCAGAAGAAAGAAAAAAGTATTCGTAACAACTGGCAAAGACATAGGAACAATTTGTCTTTATTAAATTTAGTCTGGAATACGGTATTGGACTTGGTTGATTGCAGAAGTCCATATATTTACATCCCTCAATTGTGTTTGAGTAATCTCTTCCGGAACCAACTTGCTATAGTTACTGTTATAGATATGATTTTGAATTATATCAATAGATTTCATCGATTCCTCAAAAAAAAAAAGGACAAAAAGAAAGGTTTTTCTGGATTTCACTGCCGTAAGACAGACACTTTACTGGATGGCAAGTGGGTGGCGCTGCCTCTTCATAAAATGCAATGTTGTGTTGGGGTGCAATACCTTTGTTTGGTTCTTGGTCGTGGGGGTGTTGGTCGAGAGTTTCTTGACAGTTTGGGTCAAAAAATTTCGTTGAGCTAAAGGTTCTTGTTGAAGATGGACCAATGGAGATTCCAAATAAATAGACCGTAGCCGAAAACTCTGCATCAATTGACTAAGGCTTGAAACATTTCCTAGGAAACTCAGACTTCTTTAGATCTCTTCTATAACAAACAAGGAAAGCTCTATATATTCTTTGATTTTCTTCCCAAACTAAATAGGCATCGGTCTTGTCTTTATTTAATTTTTTTTACAGAACGATGATTATATTAAATAGATCAAAAATTCGTATACAAGCCTTTAAACCAGGTATCTATGAATACCTAAGTTGCATGGTACCGAGACCAGCTATCTAATTTTTTTTTATGAATACGACGTATATATTAATTTAACGCAAGAAACACAATTGATTTTTAGCCAATATGTTTCACTCTTCATTGTCACAGGTCACTCAAGAAACCTTGCTCCACTAACAATTATTGGGTTATAGGAGGAGGAGGATATGGGTTATGAGAATGAACTAAGAAAATCATGCGAACTGGAGAGTGAAGATATTGAATTTTGGGAGCTCTGGGAGCTCTGGGAGTTCATATGGGAGCCTGCGTGCCTCTTATTCATGTCTGGTATTTAAAGAAAAAACGTAGATAATATCCTAATCTATTAACCAAAAATATAGATAATATCCTAATCTATTAACAAAAAAAATATGGATAATATCCTAATCTATTAACCAAAGGATATAAAAAATCTATAACTTATTCAAATTTCAAACTGCATAATCAAATACTAACGGCATATCCTAACAAGCTCATCTTTGTCGTAGTATTTGCATATTCCCAAATTGGCGAGCATCTTCATATATCTTTTCATTTGTGCCACCGTTGGATTTGTCGTCGTTGGATTTGTCGTCAATGCACTGTCATAGTCTTCTTTCATTTGTGTCACCGTTGGATTTGTCATCGATGCACTGTTATTGTAAGGACCCAGACCCGAAAACCAGGTCCTTACCGCCGTGAAACCCGGACAAGCCCAACACGTGGACCAATCCGAATCTCACAAGGCTTAGATGACTTTTCAAACACGATTCCCAAAACAAACGTATTTAATAGTTAAGAAAATTGGAGCAAATCAAATAAGAAACAGACATCTGGCATAAAAATCGGAGTGAACAAAATACCACAGCGGAAGTCTTTATTCAAATGGACCAAAAATATTCAAAACGGAAAATGGGTCCATACAGTCACAAGCCCAAAATCACAAACTGGGCTAAAAGCCCGGAATGTAAAAAAACCGTAACCAGAAGAGTAATAAACACATAACATGTAAGGTGAGTCAAAACATCAAAACAAGTCAAACAGGAATGCCAGAATAGAAAACCATGTAAAACATGCAAGTGCGATAGTCCAGCCAGATCGTAAGAAATTCTCACACCTCAAACGCCGTCTACGGCTCGCGAACTACTCCTTAAAGGGGGAAACAACAACGGGTGAGATAATAAAATCTCAGTAGGATTCACAGCATCATATGTCCTTACGGGGAAACGAGAATACAAACAAAGAAGTGAAGAAACGGATTACTATACGAACAAGGACGTAATTGAAACAACCCGAAGAATATGGAATTCACCCATTTGATTTTATAACGTAAAACATGATTCCAGCCCAATAGGTTATAACTCACCAACTCGTAACATAACATGGCAAACAATGTCAATCAAAAACCCATCGGGATGGACATAATAAAACACTCCTCGAATAACCCCCGCTAAAGGGAAACCTGGAGCCCACTGGCAGTGTCAATTTATATTTTTAGAAAAATAGTAAATACGTAACCCTTACCTCTAGTGTTGTCCGAGACTAGGCAGAGAAAACACAACACATATCATACCCGTCTCAATACTCCATACGAACCAACCTGCGAAGACGTGGCAGGCGAACGAAACGACCCAACCTGCGAAGACGCGGCAGGCAAACGAAGACAACACTCATACGACTCCCAAACAGGTAAGCAACTCTTCCCTACCACTGGGATTCCGTATACTCACCTCGCATTGTCTAAGCGAACGTTTAATAATAGTAGGTACCACATTGATGCACATGGACTGTTTATAAAACCATATATTTGACAAACGTCACAGTTCCAACAATACTACATTATTAGCCAATATACTCGATAAAAACCATCATATCCAAAACCATAGGTTCATAAATTAGTATACTCAACAAAATCACACATCCTCGAATAGACCATCCTAACTCAACCCATAGTTTCATTAAACCCATAAACTTTGTTTACAAAATTCTGCCATGTCATCTTTTTGGACACCATTATAACTATAATTAATGATATTTTTAACAAACAAAAATACCTTTTATTTATGCTAGGCTAAGCTCACGTTCTCAAGGAAACAAAAACAGAGAAACCTATGGGCAAACCATTCATCAGGCAATGGAAGGGAACATTTACGAAGCACAAAGGAAGACCACTCGCTCTTCGTAAAAGAAAGGGAGAAGAGGAATCGGCTGGGCAAGGCTGCAACATAGGGATGGCTGGTGGGGAAGAAGGAAGCAAAGCCTGGTACGAAGCTTCGCATGAGGATAACGTGAATGAAAAGAAACCAAGGAGGATAAGGGAGGGCATGTCTCGCTCCACGTATGTTTTTCACTTAGCTAATTAATTGTTTACTTTAGACAAGTCTACACTGGGGAAGAAGTTGTGACAGGAGAAACTAAATGAGAAGGAAGCACCGGCCCGATCTGCACCATCCGGTAGAGGTGGCTTACAGCATCGGAAAACTGACGAGGAGAAGAGATCGTTGTTCGCTCCCGATTGTACAGGACAAGCTCTCGGCGTCGGGAACTAAGTGGAGAAGAAGAAGACACCCACCCGCTAAGGAAGAACAGAACCTTAGTAGAGAAAATCAGGGAAAGTAATTGGGAAAATCGAGCGGAGAAGGAACAGCTGGAACGGACGATGGGGAACCAATCGGGGGAGCAACCAAGAGAGTTTGAGCATGCCTCGCTCAACGTAAAACAAAAGAGAGGACTCAGCTGGGTACGTCGGGCATGCCAGAACAATCGATGGGGAAAGATGATGAAGCAGCAGGGACGTTCGACAACAAGGAAGACGAAGAGGAAACAGGGCCGGTCAGGGACGGGGACGAAGGAACAACAGAGGTGAACGATGGAGCAAACAGAGGAAGATGCCTAGCTCAACGTGAAGGAACAGGGGAGGGGTAACACGAATGGGGCGAGGCTTCGGGCGAGGCTGATGGCGAGTCTACTGGCGAGGCTACTGGCGAGGCTGGTGACTTCCTACCCCTCACTCGACCGGGAAGATGGAGCAGCCAAACAGGATGGGTTGAGTGACGAACAGGACGAGTCAACCTAAGGCTCTGAAAATGGCAGACAGCAAAAGGAACTAGAAATGAGCGAGAATGACGAAGCCTTTTTGGCTTTCGGGCTGGTGCGAGCTGGTGAGAGACGGTGCGAGACTGATGCTTTGTTCAACGAGGACAGGAAGAAGGGAAATCGGAGAAAGAAGAATAGAGTAGCAGCTCAGATTTCCTTATGTTAAAGGAGTCAGAAACCGTGGGATTCTACTAGAGAAGGGGGAAGGTCTGGTCCGATTCTCATGCTGGGCAAGGCAAAAGGGGGTTGCGGTACTGAGTGGAGGGGAGACTGATTCATTGTAAAGAACGAGGAAGAACAGGAATAGAGAAGGATGACGGGGAAGAATCATAAAAAGGGGACCAGGGGTCTGTGTTTTTCGTTGGTGCTACAACTCAAAGATGAGCAAAATCAAAGACCCACCGTGAGAAGAAAGACTAAAGGGAGCCCCTGCCCAAACAGAATGCAACCAGGGCTGCAGTAACGCATACAACGAAAGCACGACTTGAGGAAGACGAGCTAAGAGAGATTTGACAGGAGTAAATGCATTCAATCCGCAGAAGAGAGTTTAGAAGGCACCCATTTTACTTAATAGAAACTGACAGGAAACCCGACGCAAAGGCGAAAAGGGCAGTAACACACTACTGAAATCTTCAGGGAATAATTTACTAAGCAAGCAGTGACGGGGCATAAAACATAAAGCGCGAATCACAAAGACGGGGAAGAAAATAGACACTCTCAATGAAATATTAATATGGCTTCGAGGATTAATTAAATAGGATAATTAAGCTGCGCAACCAGGGGAACACATCAACAAGAAAGCAAGGCAAGAATGCAGCTATAAGGGAAGACAATCGCATCACACGACAACAGAAGGCAAGAATAGAATAGTGCATTCAAGTGCATCGATCAAGAGAACAGATCTAGAAATAAGGGGATTCACCATTCAAACTTATGAGGCATAGACTCCTACCTGGCGTGCAGATGTAATGGTGGCAATTCCTTTGCCCTTATCGCGATACCCTGATTCAGATCCACCTGAATAAAACTACTATTAGAACAAACAATTACATACCAGAATTAAGTTACAGGATAGGAATTCCTACCGTTCCCTCCCAGATCTATAGAACTGACGAACAAACCAACAGTGGAAAACAAAAGGGCTAGAGGCGATCGTACGGAGGAAGGTGCACCAAATGAGAAGAACTGATGGCGGCCGATCAAAGATAATTGAGAAAAAGAATTGCAGTTAGGGTAAGCCGATGGGCTTAAAAAGGTATGTACAGGGCCTTCGGGTAATAAACAGGCCCGGAAATAAGATAAAGGTACGAAGTAGGCCTTAGGGACATATAATAGGCCCGGAACCAAGTTCGGGTCCGATAAGGGTAAAACGGTAAATTTTTACCGTCTCGATTTCCGTCCCAATCAATATGTCAAACATACACGTGGACCACTAAAACGAGGCTGACTGGACATACGACTAGGACTGGGTTTCACAGTTATAGTCTTCTTTCATTTGTGCCACCGTTGGATTTGTCGTCTATGCATTGTCATAGTCTTCTTTCATTTGTGCCACCGTTGGATTTGTCGATGCACTGTCTTCTATCATTTGTGCCACCATTGGACCCGTTGGATTTGTTGATGCACTGTCTTCTTTCATTTGTGCCACCGTTGGATTTGCTGATGCACTGTCTTTTGTCATTTGTGCCACCGTTGGATTTGTCGATGCATTGTCTTCTTTCCTTTGTGCTACCATTAGATTTATCGATGCACTGTCTTCTTTCACTTGTGCGATTTGTCGATTGTGTTTCACTCTCCATTCTCACAGGTCACTCAAGATCGATGCATTGTCTTCTTTCATTTGTGCGATTTGTCGACAATGATGCACTATCATAGTCTTCTTTTGGAGCCTCCTAAAGATGCATAGCATCAAGATAGATTTTCATTCGAAATTCCATGCTTGATAATTTTGCTCATCAACTGATGGCACGACATATTGGCTAAAAGCCAATTGTGTTTCACTCTCCATTTTCACAGGTCACTCAAGAAACCTTGCTCCACTACCAATTGTTGGGGATTACGAGGAGTATATGGGATATAAGAAGAAAGAAACCTTGCTCCACTACCAATTGTTGGGGATTACGAGGAGTATATGGGATATAAGAAGTAAGAAACCTTGCTCCACTACCAATTGTTGGGGATTACGAGGAGTATATGGGATATAAGAAGAAAGAAACCTTGCTCCACTACCAATTGTTGGGGATTACGAGGAGTTTATGGGTTATAAGAAGTAAGAAACCTTGCTCCACTACCAATTGTTGGGGATTACGAGGAGTATATGAGATATAAGAAGGAAGAAACCTTGCTTCACTACCAATTGTTGGGGATTACGAGGAGTATATGGGATATAAGAAGTAAGAAACCTTGCTCCACTACCAATTGTTGGGGATTAGGAGGAGTATATGAGATATAAGAAGTAACTGTGTAAAGGCATACAAACTGGAGAGTGAAGATATTAAACTTTGGGAGCCCACGTTACTTTTATTCATGCCTAGTATTTAAAGAAAAATATATTCCCAAATTGGCATATTCCCATTCAAACAGCCATGATAATTTTTCCCATCAACTAATGGCACGATATATTAGCTAAAAGCTGATTGTGTTTCACTCTCCATTCTCACAGGTTTCTTCAGGTCCCTCAAGAAACTTGGCTCCGCTACCACTTGTGGTTTTTAGGAGGAGTCCCTTAAGAAATTTGGCTCCACTACCAATTGTTGGATTTAGGAGGCGTATATGGGTTATAAGAAGGAACTGGAGAGTGAAGATATTGTACTTTGGGAGCTTAGGAGCTCATATGGGAGCCCAAAGTTGCCTGGTATTTAAAAAAAAATATAGATAATATCCTAACCTATTAACCAAATAATATAATAAAATCTAACTAAATAATATGATAATGTAACCAGATCTAATATTTCTAACTGCATAATGAAATACGAACGGCATATTCTAACACTTGGTCTTCAAAGCCTCGCTTCCCAACCAAGTATCGGACAAAAAAGCAATCAAGTTTCCTCTCTTGAGCTTCCACTTCAGGTTCTCCCTCACGTGTGAGCTCCGTTTACAAGGGCTATAACCCTTGCTATGGATATACAGTGTTAAATCCAGCTTCTCCATCTACGTGAAAAACCTACAGCCTCCATTATCTCTAACAGAGCCCCCAAGCACACAGTATCATATGCCTTGCAGACGTCGATTTTCAAGCACCTCCTTTGCGTCTTTGCTACTTCTAAAATTATCATAACTGATTCCACAAGCTCTTTGCCTCCGATAAACTCGGATTGCATTGGAGATATCAATGACCAAATGATCCTGCATAATCTCTTCATCAGCAGTTTGGTAACAATCTTGTACAGCCCATTAAGCAAGCTTGTAGGCCTATAATTAACCAAACTAGTAGCCACTTCCTCCCTTGGGATTAAAACCAAGAAGGAATTATTCACTTCTTTTGGCAATCTTTTGGCTGTGAAGAACTCTTCATCTGCAAGAAGAGGGAGAAGATCTGGGATAGTGTATTAATGGCAGTAGTGTGGAGTCTGTGGGTGCATAGAAACGGGAGAGTGTTCAAGGCTAACCAAAAGGGTCCAAAGAAGGTTGCGGTTGAAGGACTTCTGCCGGGACTAAATTGGGCAAGAATAAATATCTGATTGGGGACTGGCATCAAGCAGTAATATAAAGGAGTGAACAGCTAAAATACCCTAGATGTCAAGGTCCTTTGTAATGCATTGATGTAAAGAATATTCATAGTAATAAATTCGTATTTATCCAAATCCTCTAGATCCTCCCTTCCACCTTTTAAGCTTTTGTTTGAGGAAATACACCTTGCGCACCATGGAGAACTTTCCGGTAAATCTCACACCTCCTTCAGCCCATACAAATTTAACCTCCTCCAAAAACTGTGTCTTCCCACCACATGTCCCAGGGTCTCAACAGTCTCAGCCCCCATTGCTAGCGCGCCACCTGACTGACCCACTAGACCACAACTTCTGCACCAATCGCTCTGTGATGTTCTCAACTCTTGTTTCGGCTAAAAAATATACTACAACACTATAGTGGCTTACTAAGTTACGCACATCTCTAGATGTTATATGACTCCTAACCCCTCTCACATTTCAGAAGCATAAATTAAACATAGGCTTATACAGGTCTGTGACAATCTGAGCCTATAGGGATTTCGGTTCTGATAAAAGCTTCCAATACCATTTTGTTAGCAGAGCTGAATTTTTTAACTCTACGCATCCCAGACCAGCCCCTCCTTTCCTTGTCCGAAGACAGACTTTGTTCCATTTTACCTTGTGAAAAAATTTGTAATCCATATTTTCTTTCCACAACAACAGATCCCTCTGAAATCGGACCAGCTGTGGCAGACCGGCACTGCCACCTGGTATGGCAATCCTGAGGGTAATGGAAGTGATGGTAGGTCCATTCCATTTAGTACTGTTTTCCTTTAATGCAATGTTGCGTTCAAATCGTTGGCAAAGATGGATTTCTCGAAAGAAATTTGGGATTGATTTTTATTATCGAAGAGTATCTCAATCGACACCTCGTTAGGAATACTTATTTGATCATTGCTTTTGCAGGAGGTGCATGGCAGGTACACGTCAATGGTGCACATGAAGCCAATGAAGGCAAGAATTGGAGCAGTGAACTCATTACTCTTCAAGAAAGGGAAGGGCTGCGGTGCATGCTACAAAGTTAAGTGCTTGGACAGGCGCATATGCTCAAAGAGAGCACTGACCATGATCGTAACAGATGAGTGCCCAGGTTGCAGCCAGGATCAGTTTGACCTGAGTGGTGCAACCTTTGGTCGCATGGCAACTAAAGGCAAGGGTGGTCAGCTCAGAGACCGAGGAAAGCTCCCAATCCTTTACCGCAGGTATATGTAATAGACTTACAGAACCCAACAAAAAAGCAAGATATGATAGCTTGGTGTGTTTAACTCTGGCTTAATTCCTGTAGGACTACATGTAAACATCCAGAGAAGAACATAGCCTTCCATGTGAATGAAGGTTCATCAGAGTACTGATTATCTATTCTTGTGAAGTATGTGGATGATGATGCTGACATTGGATCCCTGAAAATAAAAGAAGTATGTGCACTCTAATTCTCCTACATTGATGTATTCATCAATCTGCATTTGCTGCCATCAGTAATGTTAGGATCACAACACACTCTCACTCAATCTAGATGGAAAAGTAGAAAGAAGAAGAGAAACATACGTGGTAACACCGGGATGGTAACCTCAACGTCGGCTTGGCTTTTTTATTGATTATTTCAGTGTTACATAGAGAATTGCCTCTAACACACTCTAAACAATTACATAGGAGAATATTTATATAGGTGTTACACTTAGCCATTAAGTAAACTTAGCTATTAAGTAAACTTAACCAATAAGTAAACTTAACCCATAAGTAAACTTAACCATTAAGTAAACTTAACCATTAAGTAAACTTAACCATTAAGTAAACTTAACCCATAAGTAAACTTAACCCATAAGTAAACTTAACCCATAAGTAAACTTAACTATCAGGCTCCATAACCTAACAATTCTCCCACTTGGAGACTGATCCAGTCACCAATAAAAAATTACATTCTTAACATTGATCCCTTCATCATCAATATCTTCACTGCACCGCATCATCTGTAGAAACACAACTACAGAAAGCCAACCAAGGTTTTGCACAACCTCAGTTTTCCAACATCAACACATTTGGTCAACATATCTGCTGGATTCTTTGCACCCTCTATCTTCTCCAAGCACATATCCCCTTCTTCCACTGCCTTGCGAGTGAAATGATATCGTCTCCTAATATGCTTTGTCTTTGAATGATAGATTAGGTTCTTCACCAACTGTATGGCACTCTGGCTATCTGTGTAAAGAATCTTCCGGCGTTGTTTCCTGCCCAATTCATCCAGATAATCTGCCAGCCATATCATCTCTTTTCCAGCTTCAGCTATTGCCACATACTCAGCCTCAGTAGATGAAAGAGCAACACACTTCTGAAGTTTAGACATCCAACTCACTACTGTTTCGCCTAAAGTGTAGATATAACCGGATGTGCTCTTGCTCGAGTCCACATCTCCACTAAGATCAGCATCCACAAAACCTTGTAGAGTCATTTTTCCAATGCCATAACAAAGTGAAGTACTGGATGTACCTTTCAGATATCTCAGAAGCCACTTAACGGCTTCCCAGTGCTCTTTCCCCGGGTTTGCCATGTACCTGCTAACAACTCCCACTACATGTGCTATGTCAGGTCTAGTGCAGACCATAGCATACATAAGACTTCCAACTGCAAAAGCATATGGAACAAGTGCCATGTGCTCCCGTTCCTTATCTGTCTTGGGTGACTGCTCCTTTGACAATTTTATATGATTTTCCAACGGAGTAGTCCTGGGTTTAGAATTATTCATCCTGAATCTGGACAATACTTTCTCAATGTACTGCTCTTGGGATAGATTTAAAGTGCTGACAGATCTATCTCGAGAAATCCTCATCCCAAGAATCTTCTTTGCTGTACCCAAATCTTTCATCTCAAACACTGATGACAGACTTGCCTTCAGACTATTTATCTCCTTCATACTGGATCCTGCAATCAACATATCATCCACATACAAGAGTAGAAAGACATAAGAATCAGTGTATTTCTTGAAGTAACAACACTGATCTTTTTCACTCCTCTTGAAACCACTCTTGCTCATAAAAGAGTCAAACTTTTTGTACCACTGTCTTGGTGCTTGCTTCAGTCCATACAAGCTCCTATTCAGCTTGCACACCATCTGCTCCTTTCCCGGAGCTACAAATCCTTCTGGTTGTTGTATATAAATCTCTTTGTCTAGATCTCCATGTAGAAATGCTGTTTTGACATCCATTTGCTCCAGATGCAAATTCTCTGATGCAACAATACTCAACAGAATTCGGATAGTAGTTAATTTCACAACAGGAGAAAATATTTCAGCATAATCAATAACTTTCCTTTGTGAATAACCTTTAACCACTAACCGAGCCTTGAACCTTCTTTTGCCATCGGGTTCAGTTTTGATTCTGAACACCCACTTGTTCAACAAGGCTCTCTTCCTTTCAGGTAACTCAGTCAACACCCATGTGTTATGGAAACTTTGGAATAATTCCTTGCTAGGAGATGAATGAAAAGATGCACCGGAATCCAAAATCCAGGATTCAACTGGGCTATCCACACTGAGGATTAGAGCATCCGTAATGTCTTCTGTTGAATTTACAGAATCATTATCATCTCCAGATTTCTGATGCTGCTTCTTCTTTGGTTTGGGACACTTTGTCCGATAGTGTCCTTTTTCTCCATAATTCCAGCAGGTTATGTTTGGCCTGTTTGGAGATTTTCCTCGGTTCTGTGATTTTGATCGGCTACGTTGGTTTTGACCCCTCAAGCTACCTCTCCTCCTTCGGTCAACATTGAGAGCACTGCCAGATGAATCCACAATTTCTCGTTTGCGAATACTTTCGCTGAGAACAACATCTCGGACTTCATCAAACTTTAGTTTCTCAGATCCACGGGAACTACTGATCGCAGCAACAACAGTATCCCAAGACTCGGGCAGAGATGACATCAAAATCAAAGCTTTAATTTCATCTTCGAAATTAATTTGCACAAAACAGAGTTGACTAACGATCTTATTAAAATCGTTTATATGATCCGCAACAGATCCACTTTCAGACATCTGTAAATTGAACAATTTGCGCATCAAATATACCTTGTTCATCGCCGATGGTTTTTCGTACATATTTGATAGCGCGTTTAGGAGATCGGATGTTGTCTTCTCCTTGACGATGTTAAAAGCCACGTTTCTCGACAAAGTCAATCGAATCAACCCAAGAGCCTGACGATCTTTGAGCTTCCACTGCTCCTCCGTCAATGAATCCGGCTTCACTCCGGTCAAGGGTTCGTGAAGATCTTTCTGGTACAGATAATCTTCGATCTGCATCTTCCAGAAACCAAAATCGGATCCATCAAACTTCTCGATTGCAATCTTCGAACTTTCCATCTTTCCAGATTGTGGTGAATCAACCTCGCTCCGCTACCAATTGTTAGGATCACAACACACTCTCACTCAATCTAGATGGAAAAGTAGAAAGAAGAAGAGAAACATACGTGGTAACACCGGGATGGTAACCTCCACGTCGGCTAGGCTCTTTTATTGATTATTTCAGGGTTACATAGAGAATTGCCTCTAACACACTCTAAACACTTCCATAGGAGAATATTTATATAGGTGTTACACTTAGCCATTAAGTAAACTTAGCTATTAAGTAAACTTAACCAATAAGTAAACTTAACCAATAAGTAAACTTAACCATTAAGTAAACTTAACCATTAAGTAAACTTAACCCATAAGTAAACTTAACCCATAAGTAAACTTAACCCATAAGTAAACTTAACCCATAAGTAAACTTAACTATCAGGCTCCACAACCTAACAAGTAATTCTGAGTTATTTCTCACATCTGACCTGTGAAATTCTGTGAAATTCTCACATTGGCAGGCAGGAGGAAAAGAGTGGCAGGAGATGAAAGTTCTATGGGGTGCAAACTGGTTCATTAGTGGAGGACCCTTGGAAAGACCATTCTCTGTGGAGCTCACATCACTAACAGCAGAGAAGGCGCTCACTGAGAAAGATATCATTCCTAAGAAATGGATCCCTAAAGCTACTTAACCTTCCAGCCTACGTTTCTTCTCTCCTGATAGAGCTCCTCTTGGGATAAATTCGAGGAAGTAAAATTCGATGATCGAATCACGGAAAGAGATCAGTCTGATTATTGTTTTTAAAAATTAGCCATTGCAGTTCTTTTAGATTAGTGTTCTTGTTCTTTTTCCTGCTCCTGTTGCAGGGTGAAAGCCTTCATGTTTCAATGTGTATGATAAGGTCCTGCTTCCCCTATCTAGATTTCCTCAAGCGTATTTAGGAACAAAGATCAACAACAATACTGTAACGATGAACACTCAAGCAAAACAATAAAACAGAATATTATTATGGCTGTAAGGCAAGGTCCATCAGCATTCGAGAGGCTGATACTCTCCTTTCCCATAATAATGGGGACCAATAACAGAATTCATAAAATTCACGATACCCCTGTGTGTGCGTGTCATTGTCCCTATATCTCCCTAGACCACAAACGACAAATAGCCTATATCCCAGAATATTCAGCACTAACATTCTTATAACTAATTCCCCTGTGAATCAACAGCTGTCCCAGCCTTGCTGTCACGTTTCCTCCTTCTCTGATATACATACTTAATGGAAGGCTTATCAGTGTAGCTCCTCCCAAAGGAGAGAGTGCTTGAGATTGCGTTGTTAAGTGTAAGTTTGTAAGTATGTTGATTCAAATTAGACCTGGAATTCTGTTGTCTTGTAAATTTTAGTCAAAATCTGCCATTATCTGAATCTGGAAAAGAGATTAGTCGATATAGACAAATCTGTCATTATCTGAATATGGAAAAGATATCAGTCGACATAGACAAATCTGTCATTATCTTTTTCCAAAAGATTAATCTAAATAATTACAGTTTATCGCTTACCAGAATCCGCCGACAAAACTTAAACTAGTATATGTTATATTGACGAGGGAGAATACCTTTTAATTTTGAAAGAAAAAAATGTCAGCAAACAAATATCTAACCTCCCTAGACGATCTTGACAATGCTTTGCTGTTGGAGATCCTTGCTTCAGAATTTCAGGACGCAAGGATTACATTGCAGTGCAAGTTGGTGTGCAAGCGATGGAACACCCTGATATCAGATCCTATATTTATCCAGAGGTGGAAGGAACTTCATCCCAATCAACGCCAAATTCTAATCCTCATGAATCGTTGTAAGATTTGTAAGGACCATGCTAATCATGTAGTTTTGAAATCACCGTCAAGCCCACCATTCAACCTCAAGTTTGATTATCTGCCTTGCTCAGAGAGTAGAGAGGCTGAAAACGTTGAAATCGTTGCAGCCTATAATGGCTTACTCTTATCCCACTCGATAAAGGACGACTTGGCATACTACATATGCAACCCGGTAACCAGAGACTGGGTTGCCATTCCACCAATTCCTATCAGATGCCGGGACGTGAATGGAGTGGCTGTGGGTTCGTGTGGGATGAGAGCAATCTCAATTGCAGAGTGGTGCGAATTCATCAAAAAATGGTTTCTCATCCTAGAAATAATCTCGGACCGTCGTTCATAGCAGAGGTATTCTCATCAGAAACAAACAATTGGGAAGAGAAGGTGGTATCACATCCACACAACTTGCCAATCAATTTTGACTTCACGGTGACTGAGCAGTTGGATTTTACATTTAACTGGAATGGCGTTTTGTTCATGAAGAATTATGCAGGCATGGATATTGTTGCTTACAATCCCTTGGAGCCAGATAAATGCCATATAATCAAGACTCCTGAAGATCCATCAGGAAACCGCATTAGTTACATGGTTTTTGGAGAGTTTAAGGGGTCATTAAGATTGCTGCAACATTGTCATTGCCACAGGAATCCCATTGTCGGTGGCTTTGGATTCTTCAGAGTCTGGGAACTTGAAGACTACCATAAAGGGGGGTGGAGCTTCAAGAATGAGATCTTTTTCAAAGATATGATATTGGAGAATGATGCTCTAATTGCCAACATATACTGTTTCTGTGCACCTGCTTTTTATGTTTTGTCTTTGGACCCAGATGATGAGGCTACAGTTTACTTTCATGACAAACACTGTAAGGATGGAGCTAGGCGGGTCTTCAGCTGCAATTTAGAAACTAAAAGAGTCAAACTGATTTGCGTAGTAGCTCAGAGAATCTCTAATGATAACCATTATAGTCTCTGCAGTGTCTTTCAGTTTGCAGTCCCAAACTGGCCTGTTGCTGTTCCTTCTATACTCCCGCAGGATCATTCTCCTGCATAGCCTCCAATGCAGGATTTCCGCCTCTTTGTTTTCTTTTGTTACTAGTAATAGAATCTCAGGCCATGACTGACTTTGGTATTAAACATTTTTTACGAGGAATTTAGTGGAAAAGATTCTATCTTTTATATTTTTTGTTATTAATGCATTATAGTTGGCCGAATTTCCTGCAAATATTTGTGTAATTTCATTGGAGCTTTCCTAGCCCGTGAGTTTCTTACATATACAGTACCTGCAGAATAGGTTGTTAATGGAATTTTTCTCCTATATAAGCTGCTGAAATACTGACTACAATCAACTGTTGCCAAATAAAGGACTGTGTTTCACCTTTTTTAACGACGAAAGGAAAGGTTTTTCTGGATTTCAATGCCATAAAAGAGATATTTTACTGGCGGGGAAGTGGGTGGCGCCGCCTCTTTATACAATGCAGCGCTGTTTGGGATGCAATACCTTGGTTTGGTTCTTGGGGGTGGTGGTGGTGGTGGTGGACGAGAGTTTTCTGACAATTTGGGCCAAAAATTTTTGTTGGGCTAAAGGTTCTTTTTTGAAGATGAACCAATGAAGATTGCAAAAGTTTCTGATTAAAATGGAGTTTACGAGAATAGAGAAGTTGATTGAAATAAGAATTGAAACAAAAATACGAGAATAGAGAAGTTTCTGTTCTTTCACCAGTTACCTGTATCAAGAATTGAAACAAAAACACTATAAAGTATATATAGACGAAGAAGGGATCCGATATGGGGAGAATATTGCTCCCACTCTAAAAAATGCAATTCGAGAGTCTTCGAGCTCGTGCTTAAACGAACTCCAGACGATCATGGAATGTAGCAGAGAAGGGTGGCATCATGTTGTGCCAATTTTCTATCACGTTGGTCCACATCAAGTGGGGCATCAAGAGGGAACGTTTGCTAAATCTTTTAAAAAACATCAAAAAGACGAGAGCAGAAAGAATAAAGTGGAGCGTTGGAAAGCGGCACTAAGAGAAATTGCAGTCCTTGCTTGCATAGAGTATAAGAGATGTCCCACAACATAAACTTAGAAAAGAAGTGAAGCATTCCCTAACTTGTGTTCTGAGCTGTTCATATTACTGGAGATCATACAAGGCAATGATCTCTGCTTTATTCCTCCTCCTTGTATTGTGAACTTCTGTTTATCAATACAATCTCGAATCTTTTTACCTCAATCCCAGGCTGGCCTTTTGCTTTAAGAAACCACTTTACCAACCATGCAATGAGTTGTTTCCAGCAGTAATGCAGGCCTGCAATTTCAAATTCAAACCTTATAGACTATTCTGATCCTTGCAGTCCGCTGTTAAAACTTTTGTTTATAGCTTGAAGGCAAAAGGCTAAAGGCTAAAGGCTGAACTTTTCACATCTTTTCATGAACTTTCATGAATTTTATCTTTGCTTTCCCTTCCTGGGTTATTCATACCTTGAGGATAACATCCAAACTGGCCTGCTGTTTTTCTGTAAAAAATCATAAAAACTACAAGAGAATACTCTTTCATGATAAGAAAAAGAGTTTACATACTCTCAGGCCAATACTAAAACAAAAAATGGATTATTATCAATAAGAAAAGGAATAAATCTTCTAGGTGGAAACCAAAAGGTAAGACAGCCTTGAGCCCAATGATGACACACATAATAAGAACATCAAGTGCAGACAAAAATACTTGTTAGCCACTTAATCTTCACCACCTGTCCTCTACGTGTTGGATCCAACATTACAAGCGAAGTAGAGAAAAGCAAACCCTTGGTATATAAAAAAGGTTTGATAGTTATCACCAACTTCTTTACCTGTATCAGTCTCTTTCTTTCTTACCTTACTCTCTGCATAACTAGATTTTCTCCCTTCTTATCTGTCTCTCCCCTTTTGAAGTCTTCGGTCTTCTGTTGATTACACATACAGACATGGCTGGCTTCGAGAAGCAGGTGAAGGCGCGGGCTAAGGATCTCAAGGTCTTCTTCAAGAAGGGTGTAAAGATCGTGGGAGATTCATGCAAGAAAGGTTGGAAGAAAGTCAATAAACACATTAAACGTTGATAATGAGATGTTGTTACTAGAATTGGTTCTATGGTATCACTTTTTTGGTTTTGTTTTTATACAGTGATGTTCTTGCTATTCAGGATTTTCTGTTTGTGCTTGGTTACAGTAGCCTTTTAGTTTTGTGATGATCATGTTTGTTCTGAGATCGGTCTGATATGCCATTTTTTCCATTCTTGTAAATCCTTTCCTTCTTCTTCCTCTTGATATGATTTCTTATGCAATTTTTATGGTATCATCCATGGAATTCTGTAATGGATTCTCTCTGAGTTCTTTCTGCAGTTCTCATATGGTAAATTAATTCCATACCTTGATCTGAATGAATGGTTCATCATGATTTTCCCTAAGTCTTCTTCTTGAATTGAAGAATTAATGTATTTCAGAATTCAAAGGGATCCTATTTGATAAGAGGATAAAAGTCTATCATGATCTAAAATCGAATTGAATCCCGCAAAAAGATTAGTCTAGATCGGATATTCATCATTAACAGAATTATATCAGTCCCTCCCTCTAAATCTGAGATTTCTTCTCTTATCCTACTATTAAACCAGAGCCAATTGGCATAAAACCCATGAAGATGATAGCTGGCAGCACACTTGTCAATTTCAATTTTCTTTTGACAAATAGTTGTTTTACACGTATACATAAGGTTCATTTTCTCTTTGTAATTATAATAAACATGATTGATTAAGCTAATAAACCGCTAAATACATTCTTTTTTATTTAAAAAATCTATATTAATTCTTTTTTCGATAATTTAAAATTTTTAACAGAATTATTAGTTTATGGAAATATCAACCATTATTAATTAAACTAATCCATGATTATCAATTAAACTGCTATTAGTAACCAATAAAACCCGAGCCTAACGGTTTAATATCCTAATCCCTAATGACTTGGCGGCATCAGAAGATCCCAAAATCCGAATCTTCCATTTCTCTCTAAACAATCTCATCAAATCACCACCGTCATCATATAGATCACGTGGAAAGTCAATTAATCCAACAGCCGGATTCCCTGGCACCGCATCTCCATTATAGATCCCGCCACCGCACCATATCATTTCTCCCTCACACGCTACGTTATAGATAGAGAAAGACCCAACGGACTCGCAAAACTCGGGGCTGTGTTGAAGCAACGAAAAAAACTGTTGCCGGAAAAACTAACCTAACGAACCCCAGAGAATATTTCTCTTGTTTTCTATCGTTTTCCCGCTATCCAAACAATCCTGTCTTCGTGAACTGTGTTTCTTTGATTTCCGATTTGGATTTGGGATTTGCGGTGCGGAGAAGAAAAGCAAACCAGGAATTGAGATGGCCATGGACGACTCGTCGTTCTCCTTCTCGCGCGCTTCCGTCCTCCTCCTCTCCATGGGTCGCGTCTCGATCTCTGTCTCTGTACGTACCCGACGGCCTTCGATGCAGTTTCCTATACCGTTAACGCAACGAATACCTTCTATCCCGAGCGTCGTTTGCTGCTGAATCTGTTTTGTGTTTGGTTTCGTTTAGTTGTTCTGGTTGTCCTAATCTGTCTCGTAGCACTATTCCAGTGAAGAATTAGTGTTTTTAGTCCGATTTGTTGTGTCAATTTCGTGTTTTCTCGAGTCATGCTTGAGGAAGGTAGGTGAATTAGGGTCATGGTTGGTAAATTTAGTATTTCAATACTCTTGTTGCTGAGGTGCTGTTAGATGTTTTGGGGTTTCGTCTGTTGGAGCGTTGGAATTATGGTCTTGAAGGTTTTGACTTGTTGAGCAAGTGGCTGTGTAACTTCAACTTGGGTTCTTTATTATCCTTCAGTTCAAGAGAAGATAAAGGAAAAAAGAGTTGAAAATTTGGGAGTTATCAGAATTGGATTTGTGAGGAAGAGAAGGCAAAATCCGGGGTTTGTTGTTTTGGCGGGAAATTTGGGGGATGGCGGGAAAATGGGATTTTGGTTTGCCGAAGACTGGTGCAACTAGTTTGAAAGAACAGTTACTAAGGACTACACTTAATCGGATAAGAGCACAGGGGCATCCATATGTCGAGCTTCGTGAGGATGGTAATGGGAAGAGGTTGATATTCTTCTGTACTCTGTGCCTTGCCCCGTGTTATAGTGATTCTGTGTTGCTTGATCACTTGAAGGGAAATCTTCACTCCGAGAGGTTGGCTACTGCGAAGGTTACTCTCTTGAAGGACAACCCTTGGCCGTTTAGTGATGGAATTCATTTGTTTGGTAGTTTGGATGAGAGTGAGAAGCAGAGGCAGATAGTAAATGGCAATCCTAGTAAATGGTTGGTGTCTGAAAAGAGTGGTGATAGTCTTGCCATTGTTAAATATGGTGATCATAACGGAAATGGTTGTCACAACAAAGCTTTGTGTAGTAAGGATGGCGGGACTCAAGAATTGGTGATTCCGGGTGTGCATGTTGAAGATGATTTAATTGCTGATTTGGAAGTGAAACACATGGGGTCTGGACTAATCTCTGCTAGGTTCATGGAGAAAAATGAGGGCACGGATGAGATTGTCAGAATATGGTGTGAATGGTTGGGGGAAAAGCTTCCTAGTTTTGAGGGTTCGATCAAGAGTCTAGATCATAGCTTTGCTGTTATTACTTTTTCTTATGAGTGTGATCTGGGAAGGAAGGGACTGTTCGATGATGTGAAATTGTTGCTCGCTAGTCCGCAAGCTGAGTCGGAGAATGGTGAGGGAAATGACCGGAAAAGGCTGAAAGCATTTTCTGACTCAGATGAGATTAGTCGTTCATTAAGTCCTCACAATGATTCATCCGGGGAAGACTCGTCATCAGCGTCAAATGGTGCCTCTTCTAAACTGCTACTGGAGCGGTTTGATGACCAACTTCTGAATGCAAGATTCATATCAAGCAAGGCTAAGAGGCGAGAAGTGAGGCGGCAACAACGCATTGCTGCTGAAAAAATGTGTGATATCTGTCAACAGAAGATGCTACCGGGAAAAGATGTAGCCACACTTGTGAACATGAAAACAGGAAAACTTGCTTGCAGTAGCAGAAATCTGAAAGGGGTAATCCTTAGAATTCCTTTCCTTATACAAGTTTTGCTTCTTTTAGCAGCTTCTTTTTTTACCTTTGCATTTGTGAAATTGTTACGGTTTATACTATAGGTTTATTACTTTGTTCCATTCTATAATAGGAGATGCTACTGAGGATTTTCTGACAGTGTTTAGTACTTTTCACTTGTAGAATTTTCATGTGTTTCATACTTCTTGTCTTATACATTGGGTGCTTCTATGTGAGTTGGAAATGTCAAAATATCAACCTGTCTGTTCAAAAGTGAGGCGGAGATCTGGAAGAAAGAACATGACCAAGTACAGTGCAAGGGGAAAGAATAAAAAACTGACGGTTTTACTGAACCGAATTAATTCTGTGTTCTGCCCAGAGTGTCAAGGCACTGGTCAGAACCTTGAGTGCGATGAGCTGGAGGAACCAACTGTTACCCTCTCGGAGGTTTGTTTTTTATCTTTTAATTCATTTTATTTTAAATCTTTGTGACATTCTCCTTCCTTTGTAAATCTCAAGCTTCATTTTTTAGATTGCTTCAGATAATAGGGTTTGGAAACTTGAAAACCAAGCGACATGGGCGTTTAAGGATTGAATTTCTTAATTTCCTTGTTCGTCTTTCAGATGTTCAAACTGAAAATTAAAGTGAGTGATGGGCATAGAGCATGGATGAAAAGTCCTGAAATGTTGGAGAATTGCTCGATAGGGTTTCATCTCCCTTCCCAGTCCGAAGAAGTGGTTCAGGTATACGGTTCTCTTTATTTAGCTCTTGTGGAGGATGAAACAATACCATTATTTGCAGAATTCTCATCTTAATTTCCTTTTTTGCAGGAAAAGGTGCTACCGCTAAAGCTACTACATTTCTACAGAGGTGGATAGAATCCAATGCTAGTTCTCCTGTCCTAGAATGTAGATTTTTACTCTTTGCAAAGATCTATCTTCTCTTGTTAATTGTGGATGATCATGTCGTAGGATTACTGGGTCATTGTCTTTGTGCATAGCTTTGTCAGAAAAACATAAACAATGTATAGACCTGTTGTCTAACCAGGGTGAATACATGGGTGTACATCGCTGACACATGTCTGCTATGTAAATGTGTTGATGAGGTACTCAAATGGTGAATTGACAAATAATTATGGAAGCTCTATTGCTTGACGGCAAAATGTTCTTAAAGAAAAACATACATTTTATACATCATTATCAGATTTCCATTGTTCTGTACTTTTGCTTTCGGTTTCCTGCCTGGCTTGAGACATAAATCTTTTCTTGGATCACGATTTGATATATGAGCCAAATACTCTGATCTTTTCAGGTTCACTATCAGAATATAAATTTTGAAGTCAACAGTTTAAATAACTAACAAAAGTCAACGACCTTGGTTCCTGTTCATGCATCTGAAAACCTGCCGGCCCCATCAGGATTGTGCACATTCAAAGAAAAGAAAGTCTTATTAGCTCACAAATTATTGTCCGGCTGGATAGAATGTACTGCCAGGTCACTGAACCTGCCGGCAAGTTGCTGCACCCAAATCCCAGTTGCCAATAGCCGGCCCACCTTTCATCCACTCCGAAACTCGGTCATTATGCAAGATCTTTGGCACGTATAAATAGCCTTTTATTGTTCCCAAATTTAGGTACTCGAGCAATGCCCCCCTCCAATACATGGAAGATTGTCTTATGGTTCTTGGTTTTTTCTGTCATGGCTAATGTTCTTACTGAATTCTCTCAGGCTCGGACACTGTCTGGAGGGCAGGTTTCAGGATTTGGAACTGAAAATTCATTGGAGCTGGCAGTCAGGACCTTTATGGCCATGCTGCCAAAAGGTACTCCTTTGCCACCATCTGGCCCCAGCCCCATAATCAACTGATTGGATTCTTTTGTCCCAAATGTTTTTCAATGCTAGTAGTGCATGTTGAGATTAAGTTGAGCAGAATCTGCTCTGTTGGCCAGGAATGAGGTTTGATTAAATAGGAATACATACTCTTACTGTTTGATGTAAAGCTGTGTTGTATGTCAAGAGTGGAATGAAATTCATTCATTAATTGTTTTGTTCCAGATTCCAATTTCCAGTCCCAGACGCCATTTCTGCCCCATAATTCTATATCCTCTCTTAAGCTTTCTGGATTCTAACCTTCTGCCATCATAAAGCAATTTGGAACAATGGGTGACAAAATTAATGAAACAGGGCATCTTCATGTTCATCTTCGCATGTTGTTCTTCATATTGATATCGAATCAAGATCCCAAAAAAAAGTCTTATAAATAAAGATACTCTAGTACTTCCTTGCCTGACTTTGATAATATCTGTTGGGCTTTAAGTTCTCTCATATCTTTGTAAGAACAGGTAAATAGCAAAATTCCCATCTACAGTAATAAGTTCTATGATGAAGGTAAGTGCAAAACTAAAAAGTGGGCTTCTAGTAGAACAAGACCAACCCATAGAGGAAACCCTCTTTAAACCCCAAATCTTTCTTCCCTTTAATTCTGTTGACTCTCACGACTGAACTCACCAATCCCATTTGCCATTTCGTCTCAAGCTCCATGAATCTGCTTCTTCGCGGAAATGAATTGTTTTCTTCAAGAGCTTCTAGGGTTCTCTTCTTATCTACGGGAACTAGAGGCTCTTTCTTTGACCGTTCAGCGGAGCTGAGCCATAGGATCATGACTGTAGGGGATGGAAATGTGTCCATTCTTCCAGTTCTCGATAAATGGGTCGGTGAAGGCAGAAGCCTTCCGCGAAACGATCTCCAAAAGTTTATCAGGAAGCTCCGCAGATACAACCGTTTCGACCACGCCCTTCAGGTCTCTTGCCTTTCAGTGACGCTCTTTTTCTCTTTTTCCCATCTTATAAATCGAACTCTTTGGCTTTTGATTGCTAATGTTTACTGCTTTTATGTGTTTGTACCAAAAGCTGTAATATTGGGTTCATTGTAAGGAATTTCTCCTACATAATTTTACTATGTTTTGGTCATAAAAAAATTTAATGCATTTTTTGTGTAAATTATAAATCTTGTGAAAATTATATTGAGAGGCTCAGCCTTGTTAGCATGATGAAGAGAATTATACTTGGGAAGCAAAATGGGTGAAGTAGAGAGATTCACTAGTTTCTCTTTTGACCAATTGTACATGAGTCTATGATCATGAATGTGAATGTCTACTGAATTTGGCTGTTTTTCAGATTTCACAATGGATGAGTGATGCAATGAAGGGGTATGCTGTATCACCTTCAGATACTGCGGTTCATCTGGATCTAATATCGAAAGTTTATGGACTAGAAGAGGCAGAGAAATATTTTGATAGCCTGCGACATGATTTGAAAGGTGTAGAGGTTTATGGTGCTCTCCTGCACTGCTATGTGGAGTATAAATGTTTGGAAAAAGCTGAGGTTACAATGGAAAACATGAAGGTTAGAGGGTTTTTCATCAACACGTTGTCATATAATGTGATGCTTACACTCTATTCTAACCTGGGAGAATATCAAAAGATTGATGCTTTGATCAGAGAGATGGAAAAGAGGGGTTTCAGTGGGAATAGGATCACATGCAAGATCCTGTTGAATGCTTACGTAGCTGCTTCCAACATTGAGGAAATGGAGAAACTCCTGGCAGTGATGGAGGCAGATTATCAAGCTAGTGTTGACTGGCATAGCTATATCATTGCAGCAAAAGGTTATTTGAAAGCCGGTTTAGTTGATAAAACACATGAAATGTTGAAGAAATCCGAGAAATTCATTGAGAGGAACTCAGCAAGATTTGCCTATGTAGGACTCCTGAATTTCTATGGTGATGTTGGGAAGAGGGATGATGTTTATCGTATATGGAATTTGTACAAGAATGCCTCGATGTTCTTCAATTTGGCCTATCAGTCAATGATAAGCTCGTTAATTAAGCTGGACGACATCGATGGTGCCGAGAGAATTTGGGAAGAGTGGCTTTTCAGGAAGAAGCTCGTTGACACCAGAATACCAAATATGATGATTATCGGTTATTCGGAGAAGGGTTTTGGCGAAAAAGCCAAGGAAGTTGTTAAACTGAGTACAGAGAATGGGATGGAACTTGATGCAAACTCATGGGGTCATGTGGCTACTGGATATCATATAGGTGGTCAGATGGATAAAGCAGTAGAAACAATGAAGAAAGCCATTTCAATATGCAGACCTGATTGGAACCCAAATGTTTATACTCTGGCTGCATGTCATCAGTATCTGGAAGGCCAGGGAGAAGGGGCAGTAGCAGCAGAAGAGCTTCTGAAAATAGTGAAAGAGCGTTGTCATTTTGCAGAAGGTATCCGTGATAGACTAAAGAATTGTGTCACTGAAGGAAACTTGAGTTCCAGAGCCATTGATCAGATGGCAGCTGATGCTAAGGCTCATGAGGGAGTCCCTGCAAGTTTGAAGTTAAAAGATGAGAGCAGCACTGAATTATGATTCTGCACTTTTGATATGGTCTTTGGAGAACAAAATTTGGTGAAGTGATTCTGATTTTCATGGGAATCTGAGCAGCACCAAGGTCTTTGATCGGATCGAAAGTGATGATCAACTCCATGTGGAATCATCATTGAAGCCAAAAACATGCTACACTCATGCATATAATGGAGCTGCCAGCAGTTTTGTTGTCATTTGCATAACCAGAGAATGGTTTACTGATCATTATCAACCGAACATAAATCTTTCACATCCTGATTGGATGTAATGTTCATAAAGATCTAAAAAATAATTAGAGTATTATCCCGTCAATCACAAGATTCATCGGTTGGTATTTATGAAAGAAATAAATTTTATGTACAGAATTCAAAGAATAAAAAATTTAAGACTGTTTTATATGCCGAAAAATATCTCTTACCCTCATATGGATTAACCAATGTTGGGTTCTTGCAGAAGTGGTTCATAGTGAAGTAGCTTTGTTCAGACTTTAAATAATCCTTAAACCCTACAAGACATTGGAACTTCTGTTCCCGCAAGGATGAAGCTCTTACTGCGAGAAAACCCACCAACGCTCTGGCACCGTAGTTATGGTGGCGTTTCTCATCTTCCGAAATTTGTATTCTTCTCCACCAAGACCGTCACTTTCGCTTCTTCCTCGGCTTCGGCTGACTCACCCTACTATAGGGTTTCACTGGCTCAAGACCAAACCGCCTTTATCATTCCAGTTGTCCAGCAATGGGTTGATGAAGGCCATGACTTGAAGCGCGGTCAAGTCAGTTTCATCATCAAGCAGCTACGCAAGTTCGGCCGCTTTGCCCATGCTCTTGAGGTCAGTGTGCATAAATTTTTTACACCCTCGAGTTAGCTTTGCTTATGTAATGACTGATTGCACTTTTGTTCCTTAATTTACTGTATATATGTTAAATTTTAGAAGATAAAGCCGTATAAATGTCTGAATCCATCTCTTTGAAGGAATTTATGGTGTAAGTTCATGCTCTGATCAAGGAAATTTGATATTATGCTTCTTGATTGAGTTTTTGCATTGTAATTTGTTTAGATATCACTTGGGTTGAGGAGAAGAAGGAAATTGGATATGTCCAGTCATCTGGGAATCTCGCGATTCGGTTGGATTTGATCTCGAAAAGTCATGGCTTAGATGAAGCAGAGAAGTTTTTTAACGGTATTCCTGACAGTTTAAGAAGTTACCATGTCTACGGTGCTCTTTTGAACTGCTATGTGTATGCAAAATGTTTGGAGAAAGTAGAAGCTCACCTGCAAAAGATGAGGGAGTTGGGGTTTTTATGCACTGCCCTTCCTTTCAATGTTGTTCTAAGATTCTATTCTAGTCTGGGAAAATATGAGGAACAAGATATCTTGCTGCAAGAGATGGAGGAGAAGGGAATTCTGTTTGACTTGTTTACTTACAGCATTAAGTTGAATGCATATGTGGCTACCTCAAATATAGAGGAAATGGAGAAAATTCTGATGAAGATGGAAGCAGATCCTCATGTCACCATTGCTTGGAATGCTTATGTTACTTCCGGAAATGGTTATTTGAAAGCTGGCCTAGTTGATAAAAGTTTGGCGATGCTGACGAAATCGGAAAAATTAGTTGATAAGAAAAGAAGAAAGGTTGCATATGAACTCATTCTCACTTCATATGCTGCAGCTGGTAACAAAGAGGATGTGTATCGGGTTTGGAAATTGTTGAAGAATGTTGGAAAGTTCCATAACTCGAGTTATGTTAGTATGATAAGTGCATTATTGAAGTTGGATGACATTGAAGGTGCTGAGGAAATCTGGGAGGAATGGTTGTCTGTTGAGAAGACATTTGTCGACAGTCGAATTCGGCATATTCTGATGGCTGCATTTTCAAAGAAAGGCCTTTGGGAAAAGACTGAGGCTTGTGTGAACAAAATGACTGAGAATGGGATTGAACCTGATCATAGCACAATGGATCATTTGGCAACTGCATACGAACTAGGTGGTCAGATGGAGAAGGCCATAGGAACCATAAGGCAAGCGATTTCAATGAGTAAACCAGGATGGAATCCAAATGCCTATACTCTTGCTACTTGCCTTCGATATTTAAAGGACAAGGGAGATGTGCAACAAGCTGAGGAGCTCTTGTCGTTCGTCGGCAAACATTGCCAATTTTCGCAAGGTATTTACAGCAAGTTAAAATCATGTGCTGATAGTGGAAGTTCCGAAGTCGGAGCCCCTGTTGTAATGGAAGATGATGATTATCAGACCCTTGTGAAGGAATCTAACTAAAGATCCAAAGATTCACTGAAGATATGATGCTGCAAGATGGAACTTCACTGAACATGCAAAAAGTCGTCATTTCTTATGCATTCAGATCACAACATGCTGTCTCATACTATCATTTCAGCTGCATGAACCTTTGGTGAATTCATAGTTGCTGTAAACCAGTATTAGCTCATTTGCTGCTGTTATCCCAGTGGATTTAGATGTTTCCAATGAGCATTCTTTCACATTTCACTAGTTTGCTGGGTGCTTTTCTAGTTTCATTATGATAATGACCACACAGTGAGAACATCAGTAAGATGTTCATCCTAAGTTAACATATGTCGATTGATGTCTGAAAAGAGATTAATCTGGTAATTGGCAGGATATTCTGCTATGGTGATTTAATTTTGAATCTTCAAATCAAACTTCAGTACAGGACAGAACAGGAGGCCTGATGGTCCCTGTCACTCCGGTATTGCTTCTCCTCCTGACTATCTCCAATCTCCAGGACCCGAGGGTCCCTGTCACTTAGATGATTCAGAAATGGCTGCTAGTAGGAAAAGATGTACACAAACAATAACTCAGAGACACCATCAAGTGGCTTTGCAAATTTTATCGCTTTAGCCACGGTCTCGAAGTACTTGTTAAACTGATTCCTGGGTTCTTTTGAAAGATAGGTAGATAACCCATAATTTGATTCTTTCTATTTGTTAATAAATTTTCTTGCTTTATTGGTTCTGTTTGCTTTATCATACCATGGTTAGAACAGGATCGTGTCTTTTCAAGTTACTTGAGAATCCTCTGAATGTAGAAATAATCTTATTCCGGATTTCGATCGATAATCGTTATTCATATATTAGGATATTCACATATTAGGATTCTGATTGCATATTTAAGACATTTAATCTTTTTCTATTGACACAGAACATAATAAAGTTGGAAGCTTCTTGTTACTTACCCACTTGCATGCTTTGCCTGTAATCTGTGCCATATGATGTTGTAAAATATATCTTCTTTCTATGTTAGGCGTAGCAATGGATGTCTGACTAAAGAGGCCACCAATCAACGGGGAAATTGCAGTTCATCTGGATCTATTTCCCATGGTTTATGGCTTAGTAAAAGCAGAGGAATCCTTCAATATCACCCTTGATCGTCTGAGAAACTTTCCGGTTTATGGAGCTCTTCCGAATTGCTATACATTCTGGTAGCGTTTGGAGCCATTAATGCAATGGAAACAATGAAGAAAGCAATTTCCCTGATTGGAACCCAAATGTTTACACTTTGGCTACATTTCATCAGTATCTGGAAGGCCATGGAATTGGGGCAGTGGCAGCAGAAGAGCTTCTGAAAATAGTGAAAGGATATTGTCATTTTCCTAAAGGTATATGTGATAGACTAAAGAATTGTGTCACTGAACGAAACTTGAGTTCCTCAGCCATTGGTCAGATAGCAGCTGATGCTAAGGCCCATGAGGTAGTGCCTGCAACCTTGCAGATCAAAGATGAGAGCAGCCCTGGATGGTTTGCTGATCATTAGTTCATATTGTGCAGGATCTAATTAGCGAGGAAATCTTAATAGTATCACACCATTTACAATTGTTAAGATAGATATTTTATCAACCGAACACGTTTTATTCATATTTTTGTATTGTTCGTAAGCAATCCTGCCGTCGTCTATCCCAAGATTTATCCTTTTCTGGATCGATATTTATTAATAAAATCAAGTTCTATTTTCATCTTTGAAATTCAAATGGGTCAAAAATTTAAGATTGTTTTATAAAATATCTGTTACCCTACGTATATCATGATTAAGTGGACTGTGGGTTCTTGCAGAACTGGCCCAAAGTGAAGCAACTTCTGTTAGACTTTAAATAATCCTTAAACCCTACTAGACATTGGCACTTCTGTTCCTGCAAGAATGAAGCTCTTACAACGAGCAAAACCACTAACACTCTATCACCGTAGTTATGGTGACGTTTCTCATCTGAAAGTTCTATTCTCTTCCACCGACACCGTCATTTCTGCTTCTTCTTCGGCTCCGGCTGACACACTCTACCATAGGGTTTCACTGGCTCAAGGTCAAAAAGCCTCTATCATTCCAGTTGTCCAGAAATGGGTTGAAGAAGGCCATGACTTGAAGCGTCATGACGTTCAGTTCATCATCAAGCAGCTACGCAAGTTCCGCCGCTTTGGCCATGCTCTTGAGGTCAGTGTGCTTAAATTTTCACACCCACGAGTTAGCTTGGTTATGTGATGACTGATTGCACGTTTGTTCGTTAATTGACTGTATAGATGTTAAAATTTAGAAGATAAAGCCTTAGATATCTGAATCTATCTTTTTGAAGGATTTTGTGGTGTCAGTCATTGTTTTAGTCAAGGGAAATTTGATAGTGTACATCTTGATTGAGTTTTTTGCGCTGTAATTTGTTTAGATATCACAGTGGGTTGAGGAGAAGAAGGAAATTGGATATGTCCAGTCATCTGGGAATCTCGCGATTCGGTTGGATTTGATCTCGAAAAGTCATGGCTTAGATGAAGCAGAGAAGTTTTTTAACGGTATTCCTGACAGTTTAAGAAGTTACCATGTCTACGGTGCTCTTTTGAACTGCTATGTGTATGCAAAATGTTTGGAGAAAGTAGAAGCTCACCTGCAAAAGATGAGGGAATTGGGGTTTTTAAGCTATTCACTTTCTTACAATGTTGTTCTAAGATTCTATTCTAGTCTGGGAAAATATGAGGAACAAGATATCTTGCTGCAAGAGATGGAGGAGAAAGGAATTCCGTTCGACTTGTTTACTTACAGCATTAAGTTGAATGCATATGTGGCTACCTCAAATATAGAGGAAATGGAGAAACTTCTGATGAAGATGGAAGCAGATCCTCATGTCACCATTGATTGGAATGCTTATGTTATTGCCTCTAATGGTTATTTGAAAGCTGGCCTAGTTGATAAAAGTTTGGCGATGCTGAGGAAAGCGGAACAATTAGTTGGTGATAAAACAAGAAAGCATGCATATGAAATCATTCTCACTTTGTATGCTCTAGCTGGGAGCAAAGAGGATGTGTATCGGGTTTGGAATTTGTTGAAGAATGTCGGAAAGTTCTATAACTCGAGTTATTTTAGTATGATAAACGCATTGTTGAAGGTAGATGACATTGAAGGTGCTGAGGGAATCTGGGAGGAATGGTTGTCTGTTAAGAAGATGTTTGTCGACACTCGAATTCCGCATATTCTGATGGCTGCATTTTCGAAGAAAGGCCTTTGGGAAAAGGCTGAAGCTTGTGTGAACAAGATGACTGAGATTAGGATAGAGCCTGATCATAGCATAATGGATCATTTGGCAACTGCATACCAACTAGGTGGCCAGATGGTGAAGGCCATAGAAACCGTAAGGCAAGCAATTTCAATGAGTAAACCAGGATGGAATCCAAATGCCTTTACTCTTATTGCTTGTCTTCGATATTTAAAGGACAAGGGAGATGTGCGACAAGCTGAGGAGCTCTTATCGTTCATCAGCGAACATTGTCGATTTTCGCAAGGTATTTACAAGAAGTTAAAATCATGTGCTGATAGTGGAAGTCCGGAAAGCAGAGCTCCTGATCAAGTGGAAGATGATGATGATCAGACCCTTGTGAAGGAATCTAACTAAAGAGCCAACGATTTTCTGAATATGTGATGCTGCAAGATGGAACTTCACTTTATTTGCTAAGAATAGTCATTTCTTCTGTATTCAGATCAGAATATGCTATTGCTATCTCATACTACCATTTCAGCTGCATGAACCTTTGGTGAGCTCATAGTTGCTGTAAACCAGTATTGTCTCATTTGCTTCAGTTATCCCAGTAGATTTAGATTCTCTAAATGAACATTCTTGCACATTTATGTGGTTTGCTGGGTGTTTTTCTAATTTCATTACGATAATGACCCCTCAGTGAGCACTGTTCATCTTAATATGTACCGATCGAAATCTGAAAAAAAATCAATCTTTGCAATCGATATTGTGATTTGGTTTGGAATCTCCAAATTCAGATAAATTTGTCTGAGAAATCTAGAATCGCCAATTCACCAAAAGGGAAGTAAAAGGAAAGTGCCATAAAATGCTTAGACCCTGATGAAACCATGAAAATTTTCCCTGTTAACAGACCCACAAAAGCAGAGAAAGGTTATAAACTATGGAATCCTTCTTCACCCCTTGACAAACCCATTCTCAATACTGATTCTTCCCAATATTCTGAGTGTAGCTAATGGGGTCTGCTCTGCAGCCCAACCGAAGCCTTTGCCTCATCACTGAACTTGTAAGGGCGCTCTTCTTTCTTTTTTTTTGCAGCAAACACTTCCTGTTCTGCTTCTCCACCTGACCCTCTCCAATCTCCAGGAAAGGAGGCCCGACAGTCCCTGCCACCTGACTCTCTCTGCACGTCTATCCATCAGTTGTATCCGTCAGAAGAAAGCAGAGACTTTAGTGCCTGTTAAATTAGATTACCCTCAACCAAATTTTAGGTTAGCTTTCAGTTTCCCCATCTTGACTGAACAACCACTTGCTCGAGACCTGAAAAGGTATAGTCAAGTCAGCTTATGCATGTCAAACTTGTTCTGAACAAGACAACATACTGATAAAGATGAATACCTAAGGTGTATTCTTGTGGTACAATTGAGTTTTAAGAAATCCAATAATGTCAAAGAAAAGCTTGCTAGGGAGTTGGGCTCTACCAAAAGTAGGCACTATTTATGCAAGGTTGACATAGAAAATGAGAGGCTGCCTAATTTCTTTATCCAAGTTGCTCAACTACATGAACATGTCAAATCACCAAAGTTGGCTATGAGATAGAGAAAGCAATTGATTAGATCAGATTACTACAGCATTAATTCATATGTCCCTACCCACTGTTGGCTTGTTAAATCTGCATGTCCTTTTTTGAAACCACAAATAGATTTGATGAGATGAGGAGGTTTGCTATCCACATCTTGGGATGATTAGAAAAAGAAACCCTTTGGAAGACTTTGATTAGTTTTGTTGCTGTAGAATTTAGAACAATCAAGTGGAAAGCAAAAGTATATTGTAGAGTATACTTAGCAGAAAATGACCTAGCAGGTTACTTGGTTTTGTTGACCAGCAAGAAGCTTATGCTAAAAACTTACTCAGCCTGTAGCTATCAAAAGGGAAGATTTCTGAAGAGCAGGATAAGAAAATGTCAGCAATGTTAGAAAAACATGGGAGGGAACTTGCTGCCATGCATGTGTTAGGTCTCCAAATTTCATGGTGTCTCTTCTGGTGTGAACAATGGTGGCACCATCAGCTACTGCCATCTCTTTCGTTTCCTTCTCTTGGCTGAGTAAAAAACTGATATATTCCAAATGAGACTTTCCTCTTCGATGAAAGGTTTTTTTTTTTTAATTAAAAGGGTATTCACACTCGACCACAATGATTAATCTCCTTCGTAAACAATGTTACCATCACCGCTGCTGACTGCAATCACATTGAACATTTTACTTTGCGAGTTGTCTTTTTTATTAGGTGATCATCTTTGAGATAACCCATCCATACTGGAAAAGAGTATCTTATCCCTTGAAAGTAAAACATGGCACATCGCCATCAGTTTGAATGGACTGCAAAACTTTGAGAAGAAAATGGTGTGAATTTTTCTTTGTTTTGGGACCTATAACTTTTTCCTCTTGGATTTGTACGTTTTGTTTGTAAAGTTCACTGGGGGAGTAAATTCTAGAGAGGTGACCATCTCTCCAAATCAAATCACGGATGGTGACTAGTCAGATTACACAGCAGAAGTTGCGGCCAACCCTTCATTAGGTCACGCTATCTTATAGTAAAAGCTCGATATGAGAAAACGAATGGTTGGTGACGCCGGTTGTGATTAGCTTTTACTTCTTTTCAATCCTAACTCCTGACCCATCTGAAGAGGCACAGATTCCTGGAGTGCATCAAGTGCCAATCCTGTGCCTATGCCTTCTGTGGTACAATCTCATCTGTTAATTCTGTGAAAAGACAAAGATGAGATTCATATATCAAGCAACTTCATATAAGGCTGAGGATGATTTTTACAACATCTCTGTAGCATACCCAACTATATCCTGTGGGATCATGTAATTTTGTACAGGCATAAGACCTCTGAAGAGATGTTACCTCAGAAGGTGAGTAAACATAAAAACACACAACAGAGGAGGAAAAAGCAGATTCTGCTGAGGGATTTATCAGCCTGCATTACATGCCTTCGGACTCGGGAGCTAGCATTTCCGACGAGCTGATAGGAATTCGGATAATCGTATGGATTAGTCGTTGAATTGCAAAGATCCTTCCGTAGATCATCTCCCCTAACATTCTGGATACTGGATCCACAACATTCATTGTGCTGTCCCCCAGGCCAAGCATGCTTCCTGGCTGAGAATAGTATAGTTGTGACTGAGGTAAATTGTTGCGGTGATGAATGTGTGAAGATGAACCTGCACTTCGACTAGCAATAGGTGTTCTAGGCGAGCCAAACCCAGAAGCTAGAGGTCTGCTTGGAATAACTATACCTGGATTAGGGGCCTTGCTTCTGGAGGTTATTGTGGCTTGGCCTCGACCAAAAAGTGGAACAATGGTGGTTTCAGAGATCTCAGCTTTGCATACAGGACACTGCTGTTGTGGCTCTGCCAGGAATTCTTCTTCAGTCGACATGCTCTGGTAATGAAGCCATTTGTATATGCAA
>JAEPBF010000166.1:0-59439 GCA_019739055.1 Passiflora organensis | reverse complement strand
TACCTTTTGTCTATCTATTATCCAGACATTTTAATGCTCCCACAAGCGATTAACCATCTGGAGCTCACAAGGGACCCTAGACTATGGTTCGTAGCCTTTAATCATGATCTGGTGATTCTCTCCTAACATCAAGTCGAAGATGCTGTATTAATTTGATTGCCAATTGAAATATTTTTTATTATTAAAAAAAGTCTGCAGAAACGAAACAAGTAGTCTATACCATGACGAGGAATTAGAGTGTAAGGGTTGGGCAGTAAAGAAAATAGAAATCCAGCAATGGGGACTATTTATTTGAAGATCTATTGACACTGGAAAATAGATTTGATCATTTAAAGCCATTGATTGCATTACAAAAGCTTTTCCCACCAGTATCACCTTGGCTCCATTTATGATCACGGAAAATTACCATGCATTTCAGCTCTCTATCATCATTCCGACATTCCTCTCAGGATATAAAAGATTTCTTATTACACATCCATCCATGTATGTGTTCCTATCATACACATCAAAGTCATTAAACAACACTCAGTTTGTTTTATCGGTATCATAATCAGAAATAAACAAATATTATATTAATTTATGATAATAATAATCGAGTTTATCGAATTGATATTTTAATATTAAAAAATATATATTTTATTTTCTTTAAGTAAATTATCAATTCCAACCCTAGTATCAGAATAAAACAAACGTGGAATATGAGATTTTCTCGCCGCATATGTAATCCACGAAAGAAACCATTACTTATCATCATGGGAAAATAAATTAATATGTGAATTAACAGAAGAGATCAATAGAGGATATCAATCAACTCTTCATAATACTCAAGTGTTTATTAAGATAAACAAGTTAATAAATTCATAAAGAGAATGGAGATGATTTATTTGGCATCCTTCTTTTTAATTCTTTGGGTCAAAATTCTGCAACGAAATCATTGCTCAAGAAAAAATATTAACTAGCAATATTGTACGAATATTTTCAAAATGATTATTTTGTAGAATTTTATAGAAAATATGGATTTTTGTAAATTACCCTTAGCACTATATTTATCTCCAATGTAGGTACTGAAAACCCACAACTACAAAGCATATCTATGACTGGAAAGAGGATAGAGATACGCACTAACTATTACTTGTCAAAAGCATCATTATTTAGTGAACAAGAAAAAAAGATAAGGTACCGACTGACAAGTTACAGAAACTACCACTCTAACCAACTATCCAAACTATAAAAGAGAGCAACATTTCGAAAGAAAAAAGCATAAACTCTATAATATTTTGAAAAAATTAGATATTATCTAATTCGATAAGTTGTGTTTTCCTTGGCTAACATAGACAATGGCAATAATCAACTGAATTATGTTTTCTTTGGTTATAAGGACAGTGCCTAATTTATGGGAACTTGTAGTCCTAAAGAAGGCACAAAACCGTTTTGTGTTTTCCTTGACTATCAGAAACAAAGAACCACTTATGACTCCAACAACATGTTTGGTAACAATTGCATTTGGTTAGTTAGTTAGTTAGTTAGTTAGTTAGATAGATAGATATATATGGATTAGGATGATAATTTAAGATGATTTCACAGAATTTAAAATTTGACTGAAGGAGGTGTTGTTTTGAAAAGTTTTTTCTGTTTTAAAAAAGAATTAGAGCAGAATGAACAATTGTGAAATGAAAATAGAAGGGAAAGTGGGAGGAGTAAGACAAAAAAATTGGGTAATTAAAAAGAATGAGTATTTTTTATAAATAAAAATTAAATATTTAAAATTTTCCTATATTTTTACCAAACAAGATAGTGAAAATAAAAGAGACCATTCTAACTCAGTTTGCTAATTTATAATTAATTCTAATCACAATCTTAATCTAATACTATTAATTCAACCAAAACATAGCAAAGGTTATCTGTTTTGTAATCTTAATTGGATCATACCAAATAACTTAATTCTTGATTTTATACATTCTCTATTTTACCGATATATTGGAAAGATGTGTTCTTGTTATTCATAATTGATAATTCTATAATTTATCTTCATAAAATCAGAAAACCCACCTCTTGCTTGCTGTATGTGGGATCTCAATTCTTTTCATTCAAGTTTATGAGACATTAGTCATGAGTAAGGGAGAATCTAGAACCAAAACTAACCAAAATATCCAAATAAAAAATTAATTTGGTAAAAATTTAGGTTGAAATTGAAAATAAAATCATAATATTTTATAAAACAAAATATGGTTGGATAATATGAACCGTTCATATTTAAACGTTTTTGAGTTTTTACTTAATATATAGAACATTTTAATTACGATATAACGATCCGACAACTCTATCTTCTTACTAAGTATCTCGCATAGACAACCTCATATTTCTTTGTCTCCTTGATTCTAAACTTCGCTTCTCAATATTCAAGTCAAAATAATGTCGGTCTTTACAAACACAGATAAATAATTCCATAATTATCTTATTATTTTAAATACATTACACATCTGTTTAAAATAAATTTGATCCCACCCGATCAATTCGAATACTCACCCTTTTGATACAAGATCAGTTCACAATCTCTATAATAAATATTCCAGATAAGTGGCTCTCACCAGGCTACCACTGTCAGGTCCTAATTCGACGATAAGTCTTTATTATAATTTTAACTATTAAGAAACTATCAATTGATTCAGTAGAGAATGTATATAACTTTTTAAATATTGAACCAAATAAAATATTTTTTTAAAAAAATAATCATGCTATTTGTCAAATTCCGGCCCAACAGGTACTACTACATATAAGGACACAAGTCTATATGGAATTATAGATACAACATTGAATTAGATTTTATCTTCGGTGGACATATTTATACTAGAGTCTAAATCTTATATCATCTCTTAGTATCATCCCCTGCCCTAAGATCTAAGGTTTATGTTCTCACACGTAACTCATCCTTCAGAATTATCTAATAATCACATGTGTAATATTAAGTTGAATTTCTTTCCGTCTAAAAAATATCTTGAATGTGAATATTATAAACCCAAAACCGTTATGTTTTTGCTAGATTGGAGTTTCATATTATCAATATAAATATTGTTTTAATTAAAAAAACTAATTGGAAATTTTGGAGACAATAGCTATGGCAAAGGTTGGAATGTCACGAGAAGGAAAGGTGAGTTGAAGCATTAAAACTACATATTTTTTCTGCACAAATACACATGGCACTAGTTTTTATGCTATGCATTTTGGGGTAAAAAGAGCGGGAGGAAAAAGAATGGGTAGGATCCGGCGGACGCTGTTGATGCGATAAAAAACAAAACTGCGTAAAGCTTCTCGCCTGCCAATACCTACTGAATCTAGCTTTCGATATATTCGATAATCGGAAGCTGCACTGCATCAAAAAATGAACATCAACAGTTGAACGGGAGAGAGGGGGGGGAAAGGAGGCCGAAGGTTAACCAAGTACCAAAGCAAAGACGGTGGAGGAAAAAAAATAGAGGGAAAAAGGTAAAGACATTGCTTGGGGCAAGCGTGATGTTGCTGGAAGAGTTGCAGATCAAATACAGAAATCCCCACATTAGCTTCTGATCATATGACTCATGCTCGAGAGCTGAGAGATTGAGAGAATCATTTACTACACTACACGACAACTCCACTACTGTGGACCATTCCCTCACAATTACTTCCACTTTTTACCTCTCCCCCCCTCCACACAGTAAGTACCCTCTTTCTCTCTGGATGATTCCATTAATCTGCATGGATGATTCTCTCATCTCTCCATCGGCTTCATTAGCCTCTAATGGAATCTTGCTTTAGATTCTTGGTACGTGTTTCAGTGACGACACCGATGTGAAGAAGCTAGAAGATGATGGTCGATAGTTTACTCGTAGTTCATGGGATGGAAGCGAGGGAATTAAAGGTGGAGAGTAAGTACAGAGCATTAACATCTGTTTAGTCATTTGGGGGAGGGGGTGGAGAGTGAGATAAAGATGAGAGAAATGGAAAGCGAGGGGCAATAATGAAGGGGTAAAGTGGGTCCCAAATTGGCAGGGCGTGGGAGAGGGTTGAACATGACGTTGTCGGTTGTTTTGTACAGAGAGAAAGAGAGAGAAAGGGCTGAGGGCCTCTCTTAATCTCTTCGGTATGCTTCTCTCTTTACATCTCTCACAAAGCTATCTACCGACTGGCTTCGTCACAAGCAACCAAGCTGTCTCTTGTTGGATATGTAGTTGGCCTGTTGGAAGCACAGAGGCATAGCTAGTCTAGCTTCCTCTCTTAACCCAAAACCTAAACACAAATAAACCCACTATCGCCAGCTTGCTCTCTTATCTCTCTATATCACCCCTGATCCCCGTCCATACCCATTACGGGCAGAATCATTAGGTGCAAATGTTATTAGCAGCCCCGAGAAAGGTAGCTAGTGTGGTGGCGATGCCGTTTCCTCTCCCTGCCTCCCCTTCGTGAGACTGTGGGTCAGGTCCCATTTACACTCCAATTTCTTGTTTGCTTTTGAGAATCTTTTTTTTGTTCTTGGCATTAACTGGTACTGTTTTCTCTCGTACATCTTACATAATTAGTGGCGTGTGTTGGTCGTCGATTAGATTTCAGACAACTAGGGGTCTAGTTAGGGTGTCTGCTTAAGATTCTGTGTGTTCTCAGTACTACAGGCATTTAAATAGTCACGGGAAGCTTCAGGATTTGGAGAGGGTTATTTGAAGAGTCACTCACAGCACAGCTCGTGACACAGCTCGTGGCTATGGAAGTAAGGGATGAAGAAAATGATGTAAGAACGTCTGTGCCTTCAAGTTTCGGTCATCAATCATCGGAAATAGAGAGAAGGAAGGATGGGTCTCACAACGGCACTACCACTGTTGCTTACCTACACTCAAACCCTAGATCACCAAACGAGATCTCCCAACCCAGATCGACTTGCGATCGTTTCAAGCGGATCCAACTCCAAACCACACCGTGCGTTAAGGTACCGTGAATGTCTAAGGAACCACGCTGCTAGCGTCGGCGGGAACGTTTTCGACGGTTGCGGCGAGTTCATGCCAGGTGGCGAAGAAGGCTCTCTCGAAGCATTAAAATGTGCTGCCTGTGATTGCCACCGCAATTTTCACCGCAAAGAAGTGGACGGAGAGACCCAGTTCAGTCCTGGTTCGAGAAGAAGTAATACAATGATCCATAGCCTTCAGTTGCCGCCATCATTGCCTTCTCCGACGATGATGCATCATCACCACCATCATCATCATCAAAGATATCCCATGGGGTTGCACACCACCAGTCCTACCACCCTGAACATGGTTCAACCCGTGACCACTGTGGCCTTTTGTGGCAGTGGAGGGACCGAGTCTTCCAGTGAGGATCTGAACCCATTCCATGCCGAGGGAGTGCCCCCACCGACTGCATTTGTCCTGTCAAAGAAGAGGTTCAGAACCAAGTTCACGCAGGAACAAAAGGAAAAGATGGTCGAATTTGCCGATAAGATAGGATGGAGGATCAACAAGCAAGAAGAAGAGGAGGTGGAGAAATTCTGCGCTGAAGTTGGGGTAAGACGGCAGGTTTTCAAGGTCTGGATGCACAACAACAAGAACTTAAGGAAACAGCCAGAAGCGCAGCCATCCTGAGAATTAGAAAAAGGAAAGTTTCTTAAAAAGGTGACCATTCTCCATTCTCCTTTAGGAGAAGGAACGCATAAGCATTAATGTCAAAAGCTTTGTGTTAGCCGATCGAGTAGGCTGAGAGATACATACAAACAAAACAAGAAGATGGTCGATCCAAGAGATTTGTATGATTCTCATGCTCACTCCTTTTAATTTGCATTTCCCAAATTTCTCTAAGCATTGTTGTTAATTAATTAAGTTGTATTAGTATAGCAAATCGGGATTAATGATCACTTTGTCCAGCTGCTTCAACTACCACTCAATTATCCCTTTTTCACCACTTCCAATCTCCGTGGAAACAAAATCCTAGGCATACTATGTATGTTTGTTTTGTTTTGTTTTGGGCATACTATCCATCGTGTTAGTTCCAGATAAAAATTTAAACCTTTTACCATTGATTCTCAGGAATCCTAACACATTCAATAATTAATTAATCTGTTACGAACAAGAAAGTATCCTTTCGAACAATAAACTCTCTCTCTCATAAATTTAACGTTGTTATAACTTTGGTTATTATAGGTTTTTTTTTATTGTATGCAAGACTTGAAAAGAAGCCGGGGCCGTCTTTGGTTTCAAGTTTCAACGTTTTTTCATGTCTTATCTGCTTGTAACCTTAAAAATGGCAACCCTTCCAACACATATAAACCCAAAGATGGGCCATGGCTAGTGCGGTGAGTCAAGGTATGCTTGCTCTATTGCCTTAATGGGTGACATGATTTTTGAGAAATTTTATATCAATCTTATTTTTAAAAGAAAATTGTCATCGGATCCGGTTATCAAATTGTTGTCACGTCACTGACATGTCAGGATAAAATGAGATCACAATACTGTCCCTTGGATAATATGTCGTAGGGGTGATATATTTTCATTTTTTTAAATGTAGGTTATTTCAGAAAAGAAAATAAGGATATATAAATTAAAAGGGTATAAGGGTTGTAATATTGTTCGAGAGATTAAGATGATAAATTTTACTTCATTAATAAGTTATCTATTTTAATAAATATAGCTCAATATCTAAATAATATTAAGATGAAGATATAAGGTATTGCACTAAATTTTGCAATCGATAAAAACACTATTGGTCTAATCCAAAATACATATTTACATTTATGAGTAATTATATTAGATAAGTCATTATTTATGATTAAAATAAATTATTTACATTTAATAATTATTAATTGAAGTGTTAAACGAAAAATTATAATGATAATATTTTTTTTATTTATAAAAAACTTTCCCGACCGGCGATCACGTTCGTTTTTGCTCAATCCAACCACGGAAACGGCGGATTCATCATGGACTGCATCACGGCGGGGGATGTGGGGGAGAATCTGGCCGCAGGCACAGCAGATGATGATCATATGACGACATCAGAAGGTGGTAGAGAGCTCAGTGGGGCCCCTGACGGTGTTTTCTGATTTTTTCCAAACGGACTTGTGAAATGAAAATATTCTTAATCTCTGCTTTTTACCTGAGTTGCTGTCCTCTGCGTCATTACATCAATTGGTTCTGACAAAGTGGGAGAAAAAAAATGATTCGTTTTCCGCCAATAAGAAAAGCCAATCGATCCATCAGATTCTGAGAATCTGGAGGGCCTCGAATGCTTGCTTATCCATGAAGAATGCAATAAATACAAACTTAAACATGTTTAGTTTAATTTCATTTACATTATTTGTTTAAATTAAATGAAATATATTAACTTAGTTTATTGTAATAAAACGAATGATAAATTAATTTTTTAGATTTCTAAATAATAAAAAATATATCTTAATGTAAAAAAAATTAATTAAACGTATATTTTAAATTTATTTATATATTTAATTAAAATTTGAGTATTTTAGATTACGAATCTATTTTATTGACAGATAGATTGTACAGTCGATTGGCTTTTGATGTGTGTCTTTTGATCTTATTGAATGTGAAATTTAAACAGATTTGTATTATTAAACAAACATATTATGAGTTGAATGCGATAACATACCTGTCTCAAATCACATAGAAAGATTGGTCTGATTGTATTCCAGATGGTCTTTATTATTAAAACACAAAAGTACACTTACATAACACAACTAAAGAGCTTCCTGCAGTAGCAGCAGAGCAGGACATGCTATGTTTCAATTTTGCATTAATTTATTCCTGACCCTAGATACACGGTAGACAGTAGCGTTTAGCCTGAAGGAGAGGAAGCAAGCACCCTGGGGAATAGACTCTTTCGTGCCTTTCTTAGCTTCCAGTAACTAATGCATATGCTTAGTACAGATCCACTAGCAGCGTATCAAGAACTCATGCTCATTGGAGCCTTAGATTCTTCATCATAATCCTGCACAGGACAAAATATGCCAGGCCATTTATTGGTCGGATAGGGGACATTGGGTTAGTGCACTTAAACTTGTTCTGCTACGTAAAAAACAATAGAGATTCCTGCAGCCGGATAATGCCCTGCTGCTACTTTGAAAAAATAAAAAGTATGCATCAGGAGTGATATCCGCATGAATTTTAGGCTTCAGGAAGCGGCTAAAGCTGCTTAAAGGTATCATCTATATCCAAGAACCTGTGGCAGCATGAACGAGCAGGTTTGGGGATTAACAAAAGGCTACTGGAGAGCGTGAGGATTGATTTATTTAAAGAATTTTGATTGCGTCACACAATCATTCTTATCAAAACCTGAAGAACCGGTTAATGAAGAATAGTTTATAGTATTTTCCAGATATAGGACCATGTGCAATGAGATCTAAAGCAGGCATAGGATTAGGTTTCTTGTGGGTTTTTCCTCATCGAGAAGATGGCGTTGCTTGCAATCTATGTAACATGTCCATCGATCATATCTAGACCGACTATGGTGGATCCTAGTGACCATGTCTGTGAACTTTTCTTGATCGGGAGGATAAAATTGTCGCCGAAGGCTTCTAATCGACATGAGCTAGCTAGACATCGACTGGTATTAGAAAGAAACGAGGAATATGGTTTACAGTAAATGCACTACCTTTGCTCTTCAGCGTTGCTTGCAGAAGCCGGTTTGTAGTTGGGTAGAGGAGCCTGACCAGATTCTATGTACATGAGATCCTCCACAAGACGATCATAGTGCCTCTTAACTTCCTCAGCAGTTTTATTACCTACAGCCTTGGCCACATTGTGCCAGCGGTCGGGAGTGTCCTTGTCATATATCGCCAGTGCCTTCTCGAATAGCTTGTTTTGCTTGGGTGTCCAGGACGAGCCAGAACCATGTGAAGAAGTAAAGTAACTCGATGCCATTTCTCTCGTCCAGGTACAAATGTATATGCTAATAACAGGTTTGTGGATTTCTGAAGAACGAGTCAAGGTTGATGGGTAACTAGGATCGAATGTGTGCTCAGTGTATGGAGTTCTAAAGCAAAAGAAAACGATGTAGGAAAAGGAAAAGAAAGTGGAGGAGACTGAAGTCAAGGGATGGTATGGGCAATAGATTGCCATGCCTGCTCCTTATAAGCTGGAAGACCAAGCAATGCGGTTGAGCAAGTTGTGTAATATAAATTGTTTTTGTCCTGTAAAGGTAGCATATTATAACAAGATGTGATTCGCTTCGTTAAGTAAAAGGCAAAGACAGGACAGTTGAAAATGAAAAGAGATACAGTACTGTCAAATGGATTGACTGTGTACAAATCTCTCAATCCTAACCATACCTCCTCACATCCAAATCTTTCAATCATATCTTGTTTTCCAAGACCTCTTTTCCAGCTTTAAGATCTTGGTCATTAGCAGCAATTGGATATTTTGAAGATTTTTTACCAGCAAGTGGGGATTAGATCCCGATTCCAAACCCACACAGAATGAATAACATATAATCGTATAGATGCTCAATAGCATGCGGATACTTTTACAATATGAAACCCCATTCCACCTTTTGAAAGTACTTCATAAATTAAACACAGTTCATTTGTATTTCTAGTGGCTTAGAGATTTTCTCTCCTTGCGAACAACTTGCCATAATATACCTTTCCTTTTAGTACTAACCATTCTTTTCTGCGTGCATAGAACACTGGATTTGTTTCTTATAATCACAGAAAAGAGCAATAAATATTAAGATTTCTATCGAAATTTAGAAGATAGGTTAAATGGTAAAGATTTATTTTTATTAGAAGTAAAGAAATAATTTGAATTTAATTTGAATTTTCATTTTTATCGTAAACACTGCGTCATGATGATCAATACCATTAATTTCAAAAAGAAAATCATGCAGGCTTGTATTCTACTGGGAAACCAGGTCTGAGAAAGCTGGAATTCCACCTCACGACACTAAGCGGCGGGCATAGGTCATCTGGACTGTTTAGTTGCTATCAGGAGAGATTTTTCTTTGGTTTATTCTGATCTCCATAATATAACTCTTATCTCTAAAATTCGGACGTCATTGAATATTGGAACTTGAAAATCGTGTCATCACCTTCTGCTTCTGTGTCCTTTCTTCCTGAGAAACATTGGGAAGCTTCTGGCCTTGTAGTTTGATCAAACGTGCGGTGATTGGATTGTGTTTGTGTGGCTGAATCAGCAAAATCACTAGGTTTTGACATCGGGAAAGATACTGTGTCAGGTTTTTAGCAGGAGTGGCAGTTTGCTTCCTGCTATGGTGAAACCCTTGAATTCCTGTATACAGATTACACGTCAGGCTTATGTTTGTCCAGATCTTTGCCCTTTACTCTCTCTGTTTTTTCCTCTGCCACTTAGGGAATGGGTTCACCGTATTCTGTACTGCACCTCTCCAACTAATCCTGCCATTTCAAATTTAATGCTCAACATTGGGTATCTCATCGTTCGATAAAGATTGGTTTCTGTTTATCCTGTTGGGTTTTATATTACCTGTGCAATCAAGAAAGACTCTTTCGGAATTAATCGAGAACAAATTTCGTCTTATTTTTTTCGGGATTTACCCCGATCCTACTGTTGTTGATGCGGTTGGATGGACCTGTGGAGATCTTTGGTCGTTGAAGGTGGAAAGCTACTTGGCTCCTAAGGAATTGATAGGTTTCTCTCCAATCTGTTGAGCTACCAAATGGAAATGATGAACTGGTTGTCTTCTTCTCTGAACTAGATCCAACTCACCGAGAGCTAATGTCTGTCTCGGTCATGCAAATTAGAATAGGAAAAATCAAGAGAATCTGTGAATAAAGGAGGATTGAAATGGGTTGAAAGATCTTGTCATCTTTGAATCTGCCTCAATAAAGAACTGAAAAGATGGGTTTGCTGCTTATGGAAATTGGAATATTCCAAATAAAAGGATTAAAGGGGTAACTAAATGTGTGAGGTTTTCGTTAAGGTGTTTGTGCTTGTCGGCGACGAAGAGAATTTATATGCCGGGCCTTTCAATGAATGGACTGGACCGGACAGTGACAGTTGAAATTTTTGGGCTTTTTAATGGGCTATGGACCCTAACATTTGTGTGTGGAGTGACATGTTGAAGAATAGAATTTATATGGACCGACCCTAATAATTTATTTAAGAAAAACGCTAGAAGGAGGGCTTGAACCTCCGACCTTGTGGTTAACAGCCACACGCTCTAACCAACTGAGCTATTCCAGCTTGTTATTTTAATAATTATCAAAACATTAATCAACCTTTATATCACTTATATATATATAGGTATACAATATAATTGGGTTATTTTATGTGAATATTCTATGATAAATATATAATAAAGCTAAAATTTAGAATTATAGTAGACTCGCTTCACATAATTTAGCATGAATAGGCAGCCCTAGTTCGCTATGTACACCTCCTCGGCATCTACCGCCACCATTTTGAAGGTTGAAAACCGTTAATCTAATCTTAATAGCTTCACCGGAATCGGTATACTCTCCTCTCCGTCCATTAGGTCTTCTTTTGCTATGCTTTCTGTTACTTTTTTTTTTCCTTTTTGTTCCCTCACTCTTATAAGCACGGGAAGAGTGAGTCAATGTGTTTGGTTCATTCCTGTTTTGTAGTGGCGCATCTTTGTGGTAAAAGTTTTTCTGCTTTGTGATTTCTGTTTCAGATACTAGGCCTCTCGTCCGTCGGGGATCTCCTGCTTCTGGTAGGTGTCGTTGTGACAGTTTGTTTAAGGGGTTTTTGCGTTTGGCTTCGGGATATTTTGGAAATGAAATTGAAACGGTTAGTTAATAGGCAAACGGTGAGTTGCCTATCAAGGAGGTTGCTTACTCCGTTTCGGGATAATGTTCATAGAGGTTTCTCCACTATTGCAACATTAAACCCTTCTTCTTCCATATGTTCATCAAGTTGTCATGATTCTACACTTCTCCAAAACTATAAATGGACGAGACCTGCTTTCATATTCAGAAGGAATTGTCATTCCGTTGAACAGATGAGCTTGAGTGAATCGAGTTTTGACTTAAAAAGCAGTTTTGATGATTCTGAGGGCGATGATGACACTACGAATGATTTCTTATCGAGGTTTGTCTGGATAATGCGCGGGAAGCTAACGGAAGTTTACCCAGACTATGATAAGCAGACAATTGATGGTATGCTTATGGTTATTGTTCAACAAGTTGTGGCGGAGATGGAGAAGGGTGGCCTTCAGCAGAAGCATAATGCCGCAATGGCTTCCCCTTCGCAGGAGTTTAGTTTGGATTTATGGACAACCGTGTTAGAAGTGAGTAATTCAGTTTTGGAGGATATGCAAAAGGAAAGGAAGAAAGAGAAGATGAAAAAGTTTTTGCAATGTGAAGAGGTAGCAGAAATGTGTAGGTTTGCCGGTGAAATTGGAATCAGTGGGGACTTGCTAAGAGAGCTTAGGTTCAAATGGGCTCGGGACAAGATGGAGGAGAGTGATTTATATGAGAATTTGGAACGCCTCAGAAATGAAGAGAAGGCTTTGGAGAAAGCAGAAGCAGAAGGAAACGATGCTAATGCCGTGAATGATGGGACTGCCTTGTCTGGGGAAAACCCTAAAGCTCTTTCTTTGCCAAAGAGACATGGCAAGCTTAAGTACAAGATTTATGGGCTTGATCTTTCTGATCCAAAGTGGGCTGAGGTTGCTGATAAAATGTCTGAGAGAGCTGAGTTCACGTGGCCTGAGGACCCTAAGCCTATAACTGGTAAATGCAAGCTGGTTACTGAGAAGATACTTTCACTGAAAGAAGATGATGACCCGTCTCCACTCCTAGCTGAATGGGCTGAGCTTCTGCAACCTAGTAGGGTCGACTGGATCTCATTGCTTAATCAGTTGAAAGAAAGGAATAGTGGTTTACACCTTAAGGTAGCACACGTTAATTATTTCCTTTAGTGGTTGTTAACTATGTTGTTGACTGTAGGAACTTTTTGCCAAATGATTAAAAGATCTTGTATTAGTTTATCTTTTCTAACATACATGCTGGAGTTTTGATTATAAAACAAATGAGGTTATATAATATATTCAATAATGTATGCCATGCTCAATAATCTTCCAACATGTATATGGAATCTGGATATTACTTGTCTTCTGCAGTTTTCCCTTATTCATTTTTTTTTGAAAAGACACCTCTGATGCAAGTATAAACTCTCAACATGATGTTAACGTTTCTTAGATGCTCATCAAATTACTGGCACTGATGCCATCACCAACTTATCATATTTGTCAATAGTGAAAACTTATTATGCTGTCACAACAGGGATGAAAACGTATCTTAGCATTCTGTGCTTAGTCATTTTTCACAGAAGCATACTGATCTCTAACTATTAGGACCTGTTGCTTACATGACTTTGACAGGCTCCAATTTTACTAGTTTTAGAAATGGAGGATGCTCTTATTATGGCAATTTAGGAAAACAATAATTTTGCTACTGAGCTGCTGTGGCATTCCTCTTTCTAAATTCTCTTAGATATCCTCATTTTGTACTATACTTGAGGCCCATACAGTTAACGATGCAGGTAACAACTGCAATGGAAGTATTTTGTATACTAACTTGCTGTTTTCGTTTGGGTATTTTTTGTTTTGCAATTTCTTCTAGATGTTAATCTACTTGTTAAAATTTCCTGGTCGAAGGTTTATAATGCATATGTCTAGCATTATAGTCCCCACAGAATTGGAAGGAAATGATTAACGTGCACTCGAAGAATATGATTCTAAGGCTTGTTATAGATATGTCTAATATTCGAGTTCATGGAATTGGAAGGAAATGAGTAAAGTTCACATGAAGAGAAGAATAGGATTAGCAGTTGGTGAGGTAAGCACCTTCCATACCGAAGCTATTGAAATGCACATATGCAGATTAGGTATCACTCTGGTGTCATGGGCCCATCCTATCTCTTTATTGTTAGAGCTCAGTATCCAACTTATACTGTGTAGCAGATCAGATACCGAGATCCAAACACTAACTTCTGCAATCATACTTTCCAATGAGTTGACATCTGTTTTTAGCCTATTAATTGTGAAACGATCATAATGTCCTGTTATCTTGAAATCATAATATAAACTTGGCTCTACTAATTTTTCTCTGTAAGAAAAATTCTTTTATGCTGCTACTTTTGTGTTGTAGAAACACCTCTGACATGTTCTTGATTGATTGGTTTTGTAGGTCTCTGAACAATTGCTGACTGAAAAATCTTTCCAAACAAACATGCGTGATTATGCCATGATTGTTGATGCACATGCCGAAGAAAACCACGTAGAAGATGCTGAGAGAATTATTACCAGGATGATAGAAAATGGTATGCAACTTGATATTTTGACAGCCACTGTTCTGGTGCACATGTACTGCGAGAATGGCTATCTTGACCGTGCTAAAGCTGCTTTTGAGAGTTTAAAAGGCTTTGGTTTCTCCCCAGACATGACAGTTTATGAATCAATGATCACGGCATATATAAATGCTGGTCAGCCTAAGCAGGGAGAGTCACTGATGAGAGAAATGGAGGCAAGAGACATCAAGCCTTCAGAGGAGATTTTCATGGCATTGCTTAGGTCATTTTCGCAACTTGGTGATGTTGTTGCTGCTGGACGAATTGCAATGACAATGCAGTTTGCAGGACTTGAGCCTAGTTCAGAGTCTTGCTCATTGCTTATTGCAGCATATGGGAAAGTTGGTAATCCTGATCAAGCAAGGATTCACTTTGACTACATGCGAAAAGTTGGATTCAATCCTGATGACAGGTGCATTGCCAGTATGATTGCAGCTTATGAGAAGAAGAATTTGCTGGACAAGGCTTCAGACCTTTTAGTGCAGCTTGAGAAGGATGGGTATGAACTTGGACCTGCTACTTGCACCATTCTTGTTGATTGGTTTTGTAAATTGCAGCTGTTTGATGAGGCTGAGCAGCTTTTAAACAAGACTGTGGAACATGGCGAGGCTTCATCTCTTAGTTTTCATGTGAGCCGTTGTGTTATATATGCATCAGCTGGAATCGAGAAGGAGGCTCTTCAAGTTCTGGGGGTTTTGGAAGATAAGAAAGAGCAACTGAAGGCTGATGATTTTGAGAGAGTTATAAATGGCCTTATTGCGGGGGGATTTGGGCAGGATGCTAGAAGAATGTACGGGCTCATGGAAGCTCAGGGTTTTACTGGATCTGAGGGTTTAAGGGTGGCAATACAGGCATCTGCTTCTCGCCCTTACATGCGCAAGATCAGCCTCAATAAAGTTTGGTAGTTGCTATCTCAAGCCCTTTTACTGCTTAAAAGATGGTCAAGGATCCTGTATTGGTAGACATTATGAGGTTGAACTCCAGTTGACGACAGGATCTAATCGGTATTGGGGTAAAAATCAAGCTACTCAAAGTTTTTTTCCCTTTACAAGATTGGAAATTTCCCTCATCACAGATCATCTTACTGTAATGCCATAACCTGTTTCTATGGCTTTTACCCATTTGGATCAATTTATCTGAAGAGGTTAGTTCTTGGCAACAAATTAGGTCTCTATTCTTTTGCTTTTCATTCTCTTGGCATAGGGTAATACAAAACACTGAGATGGATGAGCTATTTTTGCCTGTCGCACACATGGTTCACTCATAAATAAATGCATGCTGATTTGGTGATGATGTGCTTATTGTTCTTTCTTTTCTGCGCCAAATGTCCTTGTGCTTTCCAGTGTTGTCACAGTGGTAAATTAGGCTGTCCACATTTATGCTGCCACAACATTACAAAATGTGTTTGCACAGACTGCTTTTGTTTGTAAATCATAATTGGAATTAAATGTTGCGTTGGTGTTCATGTCTGCTCTTTATGTGAATTTTAATAGTGCTAGATTAACTGAACAATTTTTTGAAGACATTCACTGAAGCCGGATTATTCAGCTTTAAGACATTCTTTACTGTCTAAAAGTATTCTCCTTGAATGAACTCATTCAGCCGCTTTAGTTCTCCTCTTTGTTGCTCCACTACTGCTCGAACCACGTCCACAATGGAAATCATTCCCCTTATCTTTCCATCTATAACCGGTGCATGCCTTATGTGATGATCTGTGGAATCAAGAGTCATTGCTGGTTCATATTTCTAACTATAATTCCTAATACTGGCAGGAGTAAACTCGATACACCAAGCAAGCCAATAGAGACAATAAATAACATGCGAAGTACCTGTCATAAGCTGCATTGCCTTCAGAATATTTGTGTCAGATGTTACTGTTATTAACTTGCTCTGTCAGGGAAAAAAAGAAAAAAGAAAAGCATCTTTAGAGAGAGGAGCACAGGTTTTACCGAGTGCTAAAAGACGCAGATCAGGCAAGAAATAACCTCATCGGTCATGATTTCCCCTGCTAGTGTGTATTTAGAGGATCTACCCGGTGCAATTATCTTCCTCATGTAGTCTGCTTGGTTGTTTAGGTCACCGTCAGGAAAGAAAAAGAAAAGAAAACGTCAGTGGTCATTATGTTTTACCATGTCGGGTATTAGTTGATGGAATTCATGTTTACACATAGGGGGGCTAATGGACATAGCCATTGTTTTGCATATATATATTTATGTGATTGCTAGATGTGAAATGTTCAACTTTGAGATTAAGGATAATTTCTATAGACAAAATCAATTCAACAAAAAGTTGGTGGACATTTTTGTACCTCTCTCTGTGATGATTCCTGCAATATGCTGTTGTTCTCCAGGCTTTAGAACTACCAGAGACCCAATATTGTTCTCTGCCATCTGCAATTTAAAATATTATCAATGATGGCCATGAAAAATAGAGATTTAGTTTGGTGATCAACATTAGTTATCTTAGGAAATATCTGCAAAACATACATTCTTTATGGCATCATGGACTGTATCATTGGAGTGGCACCATAGCCAAGAACCAGTTTTTTCTTCACCTTTATTCATCAGTACATCTGCCACTGTCAAATTTTCAAGTCCTTTTTCATGCATGGCAGAAGAGAAGGTGATGCGGCGCCCTAATCGTGCAAATACATTTTTCCTTTGATTAGCTGCATTTCTCCCCTGCATTACTGCCCTTAAGGTTTCCCGGCATGATATTTCCCGGACTATTCCTTGCATCTCTACTGTTCCTGAAACGTACCCACATCTATGTTATTCGACCTTGCAGTCGAGCAGTAGTCTAAACTAATGTACGAGTTCCAATGATTGGTTTTGATTAGTTTGTTTTGCTCTTCAAAACCCAAGAATGCCATTACAATATAAATGACAAAAAGTATATTTACAATATGTCAGAGTGTAAGACGTATGGAATTACATAGTAAGCATGAATCAACTTGGGAATCCACGTACCTTGAAGAAATATTGGAGCCTGGAATGACAAGGAGCACCTGTGATGGGGAAGATTGGGATTCGATCTTAAATAACACAATGTTTCAAAGAGAATACGCAAAGTTATGATTGTGCCAAAAAGGTTCTTTTCTTGCATTACCGGAAAGAAAATGGAATATTTGTGCGATCTTTGCCTTTCAATCTATGTTGCTTCTCTTCCAAAGCTGCCAAGCCAGGAGACAGTGCATTCAGGACCTTTTCCTCCCTAAATTCTTGTACAGTTTTCCTGTATACAAGCAGAGATTCGGGGAAGTAAATACTTTTGGAATACCTTAAAGAGGGAATCGATGGATGTTTCTTCAGCTTGGACAGTAAAGTGGTCATAGGCATGCTAGGGGGTTGAAGCTTAAGACTGAACATCAGAGATGCTAGACCTAACATCCAAGGAAAATCTGTCAGAATCAGGGATTAATCCCTGGACAAGGCTTGTCCTTTAGAGGCAAAGAAGCAATAAGAGATTGTGAAATTGAAGAAAAAAATGGAGGTCATAGCGACTTAACTATGACGGCAACATAAGCAGCATATTAATACAAGTCTGGCCAAGAGATAAACGTGTCCTTTGTAGCATCCACTCTCTCTGCAACAGTAATATTTTTCTTCAACTATGGCAGAACGGCAATTCCGTTTTCGGCTCCCTTGGTTACTGTCAGCTCCTGCTCCTCCTCCTCCTCGGCCAGCTGCTGAACCCCAACGACCCCGGCCTACCACTGAAATTCAAGCCCCTTCAAGGCCAACCACCGTCATTCCTGTTACGCGACCTCCATTTCGACCAGCAGGGACAGCTCAAGCGCAGCCCACTCCTCCTCCACTACCGTCTCGTGCAACGGCTCAAACACCGGCATCCTCTGTGCCCACATCACCATCTCGTGCAATGGCTCGAACACGGGCTGCTTCGGTGCCGCCTACGCCGTCTCGTGCTTCAACTGCCCAAGTCAGTCAGCCAACTTCACCGGTTCGTGCAGCGCCACAATCAAGAGCTGCATCTGTCCCACCATCTCCATCTAGAACCACTCTCCAGCCGCAAGCAACCGACCGAACGCCTGTACGACCAAGATCTCCTCCTCGCTTGACATTTCTCTTTCCCGGTCAAACATCTTCACAGCCCTCCTCTCCAACCAGGTTAGGAGCAAAACCTCAACCCGAGGAAGAAATGATATCCAGGACTGTTCCCAAATACCAAACGGAACCCCCACAGGCATCGGAAATTGCAGCAGCAGTGGCAGAAGCTCTCAGAAAATCCACTGCATCCCGGAAGTTGGACTCTGACACCCTTGGTGCTGATCGTCCGGAACCAATGTCAGAACCTGAGAGAAGAGTTGTTGACAAAGAAGGAAAAAGAGGAGAGATAGCATCCCATGCAGAGAAGCAGCGGCAGAAGGAAGAAACTTCTATAAAAAGGAAAACAACCGAAGGTTCTAATTGGGAACAGATGAAAACAACTAGGGCCAGGTATGCCCCAAGTGAATCTCCTCCTAAGCCAGTCATGTCCAGTGGCGAGAAAGTTCCTCTGTACAAAGAAATCAGGGAAGATATTTCCCAGTTTGTCAGTAAGCTGGGAACGGGGCTCCCAAAGGAGGCTGTAGGGGAAAAGCCGGTCAGCATTTTAACTCTAGCTGGTGAAAACAGAGGAGCTACCATGCATGTGAACAGTGAATCGGCAAGAAAGGATGGATCAATCCACATTCATAGGGGTTATAAAAGCAACCCAGATGACACCGCAGAAGCCACCACTGACGGAGAAGGAAGCTCTAAGGGCGGAAAGCCTGAAGATCCAAACATCGCAGAAGAGCCAAAGAGGAAGGCGTATGTTAACAGTAATACACAGAGCGTCAACAACTCGATTGTGTTCGAGAGTTCAATAACTGAAGGAAAACCTGGCGTTCATCTGAATTTCTCGAATGACCCAGCAGAATCCACGAAGGAAAGTGCTAAAGCAGGGCCTCTTGAGACTCGCAAGGCTGAATTTAACCTTACTCCTGCCGAGAAGCATACCTATGAACCCACAGTGAGAAGACGATGCCTGAGAGGGCTTTTCTTGGAATCCAGCGACTCAGACCCTGATAATCCTGAAAAGCCTCGAAGACATGGGTGTCGCTACCGCTGTGCAGGGATGAATAAAGACATAGAGCTCTAACTTGCCAAAAACTACCATCGAGCATCTTCGACAAGTCAAAACAAGGCCGAAATGGAGCACATACTATAATAATATCAATAAAGAAATTGAGAATAAGGATGAAATATCATCTGGAGACTCGTGATTTTCTCTGTAATGCTCTCGTATCTTATATATTATTAATTAAATATTTTATGCAATTTCACTACTTAAACCCAATACTCTTCGCGGAAAATGTTTATGATATTGTTAAATAGTAGACAATATGATGAAGTGAAAGTGCAAACTAAAATGCTTCCCATTTACGAGAATATATACAACAAAAAATTGAAGGAAGACTAAGATGAACATGTCCCAACAGCTCAGAAGAGAATGATCATTCACAGGCTGGCTTGGTGTCGAAACTACTCAAGCAGATTGCGAAAGCTTGGAAGGCAGAAAGGGGATATCGATAATCCATGGTGAAGATGTCTTTCCCTATCTTTCCAAACTGTAAAATCACCTTTTCTTGTTCTTCTGCAGAAACATTCTGGCCAGGCTCCACAGCTGCCACGAGCTGGAAATTTTTCACAGAAGCTACCGTAACACGACCTTTGAAATTTAAGCACCAACACTGCAATTGCTCATGCCATCTTGGAGCCTTATTTTTCAAAACCAGAGGATCTCTTCTGCTAAAGAGTGGTTCACTTGGATCAGCAAGGCAACTTGAGCTAACCTCCCTAACCGACCGGTTGACTTCCGAAACAGACGGTGGAGGCATTTCCTCATGTCTGAAACTATTAAACGCCATGGGAGTAGGAGCAGTCCCTCCCTCTTGAAGAGCAGATAAAGGGATTGAATGCATGGTGCATCGCATTCTCCTGGGGCCTCTAGTTCGGAGGATGTTGAGCTCATAAGTAACATTGGCCACATTATAATTTCTCGCCGGTACCTGAGGAGATACCTGGACTGAACGAATGTTTCGTTGTGGCTTACAGTTAACCTCAATCGCATCATTTGCAGGCTGACTATCGTAGATGGTGAACTTGGTTCCCATAAAATTAGATCTGTGTAGAGTATTCCAATCAAAGGGAAGATAAGCCAATTATAACTAAAACAAAGACAATAAAGAATATCTGCAAAATCTACCTTAATCTTCCTACAAAGCCACTGGTGGTTTGACAGAAATCATTCCCGTAAAAAGATATTCGAAAATCTGTGCCTGTCGCCTTCCTAATCTTCTTCGCTGTTAATAATAATTTACTTCTCTCTCCAGACAGAGCTGCAATTTTCAACATAGACTTCAATATCAGTAGCTGTAATCTTCTCAGGCTAAAGCTTTAGGATGTGATTTCAATATAATCGCATTCAGCGCGGGCAATTCCTGTTACACAACAAGAAAAGAACAGGAACAACTTACCAGGGCTCAATCCAAGAATCAATCGGTAGGTGGAAGTTGCCGTCTCTCTCTTTATATAACACTGAATCAAAGCATCTCTCGGTCCCGGCTACAAAAACAGATTAAGGCAACAGACCATTACTAACACATAAGCACTAAACTAACACTGAGAAAGGAAAAAAAGAATGCTAAGCTAAGTTAACACCTAAGTAGACGCAAAAGTGAATCACAGGCATACCTGCTTTAGCGAGATTGGGAAAGTGAGGCATCCACACTCCTCAGGCGTCTTTACAATCTCTTTAGTGGTTCGTCTCCACGACCTACACACCGATGCGCAAGCGACAACGTCCCTTCTTGCCGGCCACGCGGAGTCGCAAGCCTCTACTCGCTGAATTATGTCGTGCAGCAGCTCAGGTGGCAAATCAGCCCAGAAGCTTTCTCCCGGCAAGGATTCGGGAGACGGTTCGTCACACAATTCTGCTTCCGGGGCAATATGCGCCCCTCGCGCACGGCCATACGAGCGCGTCTTCCTCTGTAATCTGCCGACCGATTTCGCACCGAAACCGTTTAGCTCACGAACAATGTTCTTGAACGACATCGGAGACGAAATTGTTAACTCACTCTAATTTCAGTAACGGCCTCTTGGACGGGAAATAATTTAAAGATCGGGGGTTAGTTGGAAGTTTCTTAACCGCCTTCGCCTGTAACTTCTTTGGAAATTGTATTTTAGCAAGAAAAATTAAAAGAGACGCGAAATGCACGCGTGTAAGCTTCAGGTAAATACCCGAGAGGGTACATGCGCGGTGGCCGTGATCGTTGGGGAGGCGACAAAAGGGATACAAAAACAAGAAAATTTCTCTTTGTTTCAGAAGAATCTCAGAACCAGAGGACACCAACCAATGTCTCGGGCAAATAAAAAAGCCGAGAAAGTACCAAAAAGAGACTGAAAAATCGTGCTCTTCTCCGTCGTTGGACCGAGTCACCGCCACCTGAGGCCGGAGCTGGTGGTCGTTCTTGTGATTTTTTATCCTTCTCCTTTTTCCGATCCCTCTACTTCTCCGTCTATTCTGGCCTCTCTGCAGAACAAGTCAGTGGCGCCTTAAGCGATACCACAAAATTTTCATACTCTTCCCTCCCTTTGTTAAAGAGGTTGCTTGATTTTATTTTATTATTTTTTAATTTAACCGCCTTTTTCCTGTCCTTCCGGTTAATATCCCGGGTTGGGCCTGATTAGTGGGTCAGGCTCGGTCTTCGAGTTCCTACTACGACGTCGGTTCAACTAATCATTTTCAATTATAAGAAAATAATACACACTATTAATCACCAGGAAATTAAAGCTGAATTTCGTTTTCAGCTAAAGTGACGTTGAAGGCACGGTATTGTTCATTTATTATTGATGTTTGCCACTCAAAAAGTTGATAGGATTCATTGGTTAATGTTAAAATCAACATAAATCGAGTCAGAATTCGAGTTTTGAGAATATTAATAAAGTTTATTAGTTGATTAATCATATGAATTACGGATAATTTGTTTATTAGGAAAAGATAATTATCTTCCTGATCTCGCGGGATATTTATTGCTTAACCAACGTTAACAGAAAACACAGTTCCCGTCTTCAGTGACTTGGTCTTTCTGGCAGTGGGTTGTCTCAAATGTTTGCGCATTAAAGACACCGCTAGCCAACCAAATGGTTCTGGTTATATTATATCAAATCGTTAAGTCAAATTTGGAGAAATGGATTATCCATTAGAGTTCACATCTAGTCCTCACAAATTTAGTTGACTTTATCTATGTATATGGACTGAAATCTCTGTGAGAATTCTCGTATCTTAGATCCACAATCACCATTTGGTTTTGAAGCTCCAACTTGTGAGCTTGTAGTTATGGTTTTTCTTTTCTTCTTTGCTTCTTTTCGGACAATTGCTTTATGTGACTTGTCCAACGTCTGTACTTTGAAAATAATGGTAAATGTTAGACAAATGTCTCGTACCAAGTTGTTATTGACACGGACACGGTAACTAAGTGAACAGCTCTTACAAAAAGTCAAGCCCAGATTCACGTGATAACAGATAACGCGTTGTGGTATTTTAATATTATTTTAATATTATTAATCTTTTAAATTAAAAAACATTTCATGTGAATTTAGTTCCATATTTATTAAATCATGAGGCGGAATTCAGCTTGGGACTCCATGTTTAACCTTGCTATTGATTTTACTCATTAACTTTACGATTTTGTTAATTTTGATTTTTCAAAACCAAAATCACATTGATACCCCATGATTTTTCAGTTTTAATTTTGTTTATTATTCAAGAAATTGTAAAAACCAATTATTATTTTTAGTTTTACCATTCTTTTAATACATACAAAAACAGAAATAACATAATGATAATTTGATATAATATAAATACTCTAGTTTTATAAAAAAATAAAATAATAATTATTTTAGAAAAATATCAAAATCAATCAACTTCATCCCACACATTTTATTAGTTTTATAATTCTAAACTAACTTTGCATCAACTACCAATATATCAAATGCCATGTAGGTGAATTCAAGACTCACAAACTTTATGCACACGCTGCTATAATTTGCTGTCAAACAGTAGAAAAGCTTCAACACAAAGTTAATCACACCTAAAATAAAGTTGTAAAGAATGATATGAATAATGACGTACGAAAAGTATCGACAGATAAAATAATTTATATAATATTTACGATATTAAATTGTTTAACTAAAAATTTTAAAATTTTAAAATTTGATAATTTAATTTAACTTAAATTAAATTAATTATTTAAGCGATGGATTAAGAAATGTGACTTGTGAGTGATATTGACATTTGACAGTCACTCAAGAGGACACACTCACTAACTAGCTAGGTAAACTCAAAAGTTGTGTCGTCCACATGAGGGAAAAGATTGATTGCTCGAATCAAGATAACACGAAAGACATCCCTTAGCTACGTGACACCAAGAAGCCGTGAAGGGTCCCCTTCTTCAGGAGTGGAGATTAAGCAAAAGACCACCAAATGAAACAAAACAACCGCTACGTGACGCCACCACGCTAGCATTGGGTTTCGGTGCAGGGGAAGGAGGGGGAACCCAACCCAAATTCTTAGGAAAGTCCTTGTCAAAGACGTACGTTACTGCCAACAAGAGTCACAATTGCAGGTGCATGCAAACCCACAACCCTAGTTTAATAATTCTGCCTCGTTAGACCCGTTACAGTGAATGCGAAGAGAGATATATTTCCCTTTCTAAAAAAGGAACAGTCATCGATCCTCCAGCGTCAAAACGGAGGAGAGAATCGTAGACTGTGCCATTTGTGGAATTGAATTCTTCAATCGTCGAGCTGAATTGAGGAGAGATGAGAGACGTATTCTTCATAAAAATAAAAGATAATAAATAACAATTCAAACCCTAATAGCAAGAATTTAATAGATTTTTTCTTCATACAAATAACTGTTCCTCGAGGTATCAAGGACTCTTGAATTTCTTGCAATGATGTACAAATGTATGATGATAATGTTAATTAATATGTGCATGCTAAACATCAGAATTACTTATAATCATGAAGAAGGATGGGCCTAAGGTTTTAATATTATTATTTTTATAACATCAATCATATACAACATAAATATTTTTTGGATTACGAAAACAGTATAGTATTACATATCTTAACAGGGAGTTAGGATGTCTACTTGAAAAGGTTTGGTGAACACCTACATTTTGAAAATTAGTTGCACCAGCTGCATGACCAAAAAAAAAAAGAAAACTGATATGATAACATTAGTCTTGTGGTGGACAACTGATATGATAATTGTTGGCTATCATTAATAGTGGAAAGAAGAGAAAACTATTAATCTTTAGCAAAATTGGTCTCTTCAGTCCTGAAATGATGAGAATTGATTTATATTCGTCAAGATTCGAATCCGATTACGAGCTGCTTCCATAGATTAATCTTTGACTATGTGTAAAATCATATTAATCAGATAAAAGAGAAGGTACGGTTACATACAATGAATTTAATTTCCAGAACAAATGAGCAAAAGCAAATCAGCTTGAGTACATAAAAGTGCAAGTTGCCTGGCTGATTCCTAGTTGACAAGCAGAGAGAAAAAATGAGGAACTTGCTGGTTTAGGATATCTGAATAGATTGTTTGATTCTCTATCAAAAGTAGATATAATTCGTTTCGTATTGAGTTCAACCAGAACTGTCCATGGATATGAAAGGTGGAGCCCTTGGCCTGGAAGCTCTGCCAACGAGGGTAGACGAAGCTATATAGCCATTGATATCAAGTATGCCTGTGCTTGAAAGTTTTCTTTTTCTTAGTTAGATTTTTTATTTGGATGCCATTGTCATGTGTAAGAGGAAATGTTATAATTCTATGGCTTCTTCACACCTATGAACTGTTTGATGCTATTTCTCTGAAGATAGTAATAGGAGAATGCCAACTCAAATGGTCTATGATTTTTTCTAACCACAAAAAGAACGCGCACTGTCAAGTTTACGGGGGACATGAACATTAACCATATTCGGATAATGACCTCATATATATCTGGGACGGATTCTATCTAATCTGATCAACTGAAAATTGGGTCCATCTTCAAAGGGCACAGAATTTGTTAGCTCTTAGATACATAAGGAGACTCTGGAAGGTAGAAGGAGAAGGAGAATTGGAGAGAAGGCTAAGACAGGTGATTCGAGGATATAATTCATGACCACTGTTCATTCTTTAAATTCTAATATCCACTTAATAGCTAGTATGGCCGTACACTGAAAAGTAAACTACCTAGCATATACCTGCTACTCTGCTACATAGTCTTTAAATCATGTACGTGGTTGCATTGTCTTCTTAGTGCGTTGTGCTCCAGCCGCTGACAATTGGTGTTTGCCAGGGATCTGTGCAGTTTCCACTGCTGGACCACTGGAGTCAGTTGATGGGCCTTTGTTGCTGGGTTGTGGGCTGGTAACATTACTCTCATCCTCCAAAGAGAACTTGTCCTCAAGTTGGAAGTCTGGATAGTCCGCTCTTAAATCTGCAACATCTTCCCATGTTGCCTCGAAATGGTCTTGACCTTGCCACTGGATGAGCACCCGTGGAATGAATTTTCCAGCCCGAAGCAGTTGGCGATGATCCAACAATTTCTCCGGTTGTAAAAGTGGTCGGCCCAAAATGACGGACTGTGGTAATTGTAGCAAAGGAGCAGCATCCGGATTTTTGCACTGCTTGAGAAGAGAAACGTGAAAAACGTCATGTATCTGGGCATCTTGTGGAAGTTGCAGCTTGTAAGCCACTGCTCCGATTTGCTGGATGACTTTAAATGTCCCATAGAAGCTCCTCGCGAGCTTAAAGGAAGCACGCTGCGCCACTGAAGTTTGACGGTATAGTCTGCGTTTCACGTAAACTAAGTTGCTAGGATTGAATGTCTTCTCTATACGATGATTGTCCTCCTGGTTTTTCATCCGGACCTGTGCCCGCTAGATGTTCTTTCGCAGTAGGTCTAGTAATTGCAAATGGGATACAAGAGAGGCTTCGACTGTGGGAAGTGTGGAAGTTGGGATGGGCGTGTCGTGAAGTACCGGCGCCGGCTGTCCATATAAAACCTGGAATGCGATCATTTTAATTGTGGAATGCCAGGCGGTGTTATAGCTATATTCCGCCCCCAATGGAGGTAGGCAACCCATAAATCCATCACATAGCTGCATAAGTAATCATCAAGACAACGATTGACGACTTTTGTCTGCCCATCTGTTTGAGGATGATATGCACTACTGGTTGCCAGAACGGTCCCTTGTAATCGGAACAGCTCCTTCCAGAATCAGCTCATGAAAACTAGATCTCTATCGGAAATTATTGTGGCTGGAAACCCGTGGAGCTTGACCACATTTTTTATGAAAACTTCTGCGACCTCCAAAGCCATAAAGGATGATCCCAGTGGCATGAAGTGGCTGTATTTTGACAAGCGGTCAACAATTACAAAAATGGTTGTCTTACCCTTAGAAGTAGGTAAGTGAGTGACAAAGTCCATGGATATGGATTCCCAAGGAGCATGCGGTATCTGTAACGGTTGAAAGGGACCTTGAGGGGCATTTTGGAAGGGCTTAACTTGTTGACACACCAAACAAGCTGCTACATATTCACTAACATCTCGATGCAACTTGGAGAAATCAACACACATGACGTCTCTCTCTCTTTACCACAATCCACCACTTCTCTCTACCCTAAACCGAAACACCCCAACCTCATCCATCCCAAACTCTACCCCAAATCCAAACATTCCAGCCTCATCTATTCCAAATCATCAACCAACCCAAAACATGCCCATTACTCATAATCAAAAATTCCCTCTACCCTACAACTCATCCAACCATGTGTTACGCCTTGGAAACCAGAACAGGCAAACTACTCCCCAACCAACGGTGCCACGTCAAGCTGAAGGGAATCATTTTGGTAACAGAAATGGCGGTATGGATTCGGTGGAACACAACTCAAAGAAATGGACTCCGGCGAGGATCTTTGCAGATAATAGGTTCATTTCTTATTATGTTGAAGACTTCCCTGAGTCTTGGGGCCCAGATAGACTTTTTCAAGAAGTGTCCAGAGTTGAAACGGTTGTGGACGTGTCGTTTAAACGAAGCCGACGTGGGAAGAAGTTTGGCTTTGCAAGATTCCTGAGAAGTGGGGCTCAAGAGAATGGTAGGTGGGAAAGATTGAACTCTATCTCAGGAGAAGGCCAAAGATTGCGATTCAACGAGTCCTGTTTCGCCCCTAGAGATAGAAGGAGGAATACTGCTAAACCTGGGAACGAAGGAATAACTGGAATGGAGAAGCAGAGGAATTTCAAGTACAAGGAACAGCTGAGAGACGAGAGATCATATGCGGAGGTCCTGGGTAGACAAGCAGAGAACCAGGTGCTGTGTACTGAGAAAGCAGTGATTAGCATAGTCACGGATAACTATCCAAAAGAATGGTTGCAAAGGAGTGCAGTAGGCAAATTGCGAACCATCGAAGACCGGAAGCGTGCTTTCCCAGAGGAGGTTGGGGTGAAGGAAATGGGCGGAGACCTGCTTCTTATAACCTTTGCTTCCGTTGACATTTTAAGGAAGGAATTGACCTCCAACTGTAGTTTCTGGGCAGAAAGCTTCTCCGATTTTCATCCTTGGACACCAAAAGATGTGGGTAAAAGAAGATGTTGCTGGACAAAAATTTCCGGACTTCCCTACCATGCCTGGTGTGAGGAACCTTTCTCGAAAGTCCTCCAAGAGATTGGAACCGTAGTAAAGGTTCACAAACGTACTGCTTGCTGGGAATCTCTTGAGGCAGCTTATGTGCAGATCATCACAGAACTTTCTCCAGACTTTCGGAAGAATTTTCCCATAGAGGTCGACGGGGTTAATTTTCAGGTGACTGTGGATGAATTGGCCGACCAGTGCATGGGGGTCTTGGGAGAGTGTGAGAACACGTCTGTTTCTGGCGGCTGCAGCAGTGCCTTTTCCCCAGAAAAGCGACCAGTTACGTCGCCCAGCAAAGTGGCTGTCACGAACCAGGAGAAAGAGTATGACACATATGGGACAACTGATCTGGAAGCAGTTTCGGGAGGATATTCTGACATCCTCGGTATGTGCGTAGCTGATGGACCCCAGGATAAAAAGAGTAGAGATAATAATCTGATTGGGGTTGTGGGCCAAGGCGTGGGACATCAGGTAAATATTGCTTCCAGCCCATCTGTAGAACTAACGGAAGGGGCTGGCATTAAAAGTCTGCGTTGTAAGGGCTCGGGGCAACGAGTGAATAGAGCTAGGGGGTCCAATAAGTCAGCAAGGAGAGTGGTGTTTTCAGAGATGGCAGAGACCCCAATCATAGTTCCAGACACAGTCCCAATTATATCGGAATCCCATATTTCACAGATGAGAAGACGAGGAGAAAAGGCTTCGACAGCCCACCGAAGGGATGACTGTTTGATGAGCAGACAAATAGAGCCAAAAAATTCAAACACATTAAGTTAAACGGGAGTCTATCCTCTGGATTAGATAGTCGTTTAGTGGTGATTGGCGATGATCCCTCTCTTATCATGACATCTCATAACGGGACAGGGGGAAGGAACAAGCCAAAGTCTCAAAATGCCTCATGTTCTAGAGTTCCAGAGACAAATGAGGACGGGATTCGAGAAGAAGCCTCGAAGACATTACAAGTAATTGATGCACTGGGGCTGATATGTAAGGGTCCAGTCGCGTCTATCAAAGAGAGAATAATAGAACGTATTACTGAAGAAAGAGAGGAATGGACAGTAAATTGCATATAGAAGGGAGTGTATTGTGGCATAGGGTGTGTGATTTTACATATGATAAATTTTGCTGCTTGGAATGTACGCGGGGTTAGGAGTAGATGGAAGAAAAAGGAGATATCGGAGCTCATCAAGAAAGAAAGGATTAGTTTGTTGGTGTTATGCGAAACAAAAATTGAATTAATGAATGACTCAATCGTTAGAAGTATATGGGCTGGAACATCAATCATATGGAGTTCAGTCGAGGCATCGAGAAGTGCAGGAGGTATCCTTACAGTATGGGATGAACTTGTTTTAAGAGTTTCCTCGTCTTATAGGGCGAATAACTAGTTAGTGGTGGATGTGGCAGTGGTAGAATCGGGCTTCCAATTTAGGTGTGCAGGGATTTATGCACCGAATTTGGCAAGAGAGCGAAGTATTGTATGGGATGAGATGACGGCGCAGCTGAATGGAGATGATAAGCCATGGATGATTTTAGGAGATTTCAATGAGCCACTCACATCTGATGAAAGATCAGGAGTGACTTTTGATCATTATGGTGCAAGGAAATTTCAGAATTTTATTCTGGGGAATGGGTTGATTGATCTGCCACTGATCGGGCGAGCTTTTACATGGTTTAATTCAAGGTGCGCATCACGACTAGATCGTGGGCTGGTTTCTGTCGGATGGGTAAGAGAATTTGGAACACATAAGCTATTTGCAGGAAACAATGGTTTTTCAGATCATGTCCTATTGATCTTGAAGGAAGACAACTTTGTGTGGGGCCTTTTAGAACTTGGGATGTGTGGTGGGAGAGAAGAGGTTTCGGGGATATAGTGAGAGACATGTGGGCTGAAGCGGGACGGCTTTTCCCTGGGGAATTTTGCTTAATCAAAAAGTTTCACATCCTTAAGAAATCTCTCCAAAGATGGCATAAGGATTGTTTTGGCAATATGGAGAGAATTCTCAAGGATATTTTGGATGAGATTGATTCTATAGATGTGAGGAGATCTTCGGAGATAGCTTTAAATGATGACGAAGAAAAGCTATATTGGGAATTACAAGCAATGAAATGGGAAATCAAAAGAAAGCTGGAGGCCATGTGGAAGCAAAAATCTAGAGTACAGTGATTAAAATTGGGGGACAAAAATAACAAATTTTTTCATTCTTGGGCATCCAATCGTAGAAACAGGAATTTTATAGGGTGCATCAGATTTGGAGGAAGGGATATGCGCACCCCGTGGAAATTAAAAAGGCTGCAACAGAGTACTTTAAACAGGCTTTTAAGAAAGAAGACCGCAGATTACTGGGACTTGGATCTCTTGTGCTACCCCGTATTTCGGCTGAGGAGGCTTGCAGACTTGAAGAACCGTTTAGTCCAGAAGAAATTAAGGAGGCTGTGTGGGATTGTAACAGCTCGAACGCTCCAGGTCCAGACGGATATAACTTCCTCTTCATAAAAAAGGCTTGGAAATTGCTGAAAGTAGAAATCATTACGATGGTCAGGGAGTTCCATTCTAGTGGTAAGCTCCCAAAAGGGATTAACAATAGTTTTATTGCTCTGATTCCAAAAACACAATCTGCGACACAGTTCAATGACTTTCGACCGATCAGCCTAATCAACAGTATGTATAAAATTATTGCCAAATTACTTGCTAAGAGATTAAAGGGGGTGATGGATCAGCTGATATCCCCCTGCTAGAGTGGATTTATGGAAGGTAGAAGCATTGTGGAGTCCATTATGGTCGCTAATGAGGTTATACACTATATGAAGAAGTCTCAGCTGAAGGGCTGGTGTTTCAAATTGGATTTTAAGAAAGCATACAATTCAGTGGATTGGGAGTTTTTGATCGAGGTGATGAAGGCAATGGGGTTTGGTGATAAGTGGAGTAAGTGGATAGACAGTCGTGTTTCCTCTGCGCGGGCTGCGGTATTAATAAATGGATCTCCCACGGAAGAGTTTGAACTAGGGAAGGGTCTTCGACAAGGGGACCCACTATCTCCTCTATTATTCAATATAGTTGGAGAGTCACTAGCAAGGCTGATCAACAAGGTGGCAGAATCAAACCTAATTCAAGGTTGGAAAATTGGGCAGGTACAAATAACTCATTTACAATACGCGGACGATGTTATTTTATTCAGCAACGGAGATTCCAACGGTTTACAAAATTTGCAAAGAATTCTGAGATGTTGTTCGGGCTGAAGATAAATTTTCATAAATCAGCAATTGTAGGGATTAACATACAACAATCTGAGATTGAAGATATGGCGGATAAGTTACATTGCCGACACCAACACTTACCATTCACATATCTAGGAATACCGTTGGGGGAGAATCCGCGGAACAAGAAAGTTTGGAAAGAGATTCTACTTAAATTTAAGAAGAAGTTGGCACTTTGGAAGAGTGTATATCTTTCATTGGGAGGTAGATTGCTTCTTATTAAAACTGTCCTTAATAGCTTACCTGTTTACTATATGTCCCTCTTTACTCTGCCAAATGGAGTTCGTAAGGAGATGGAAAAATGGATGAGGAGATTTTTGTGGTCTGGTAATTCAGATAAGAAGAGATTGCATAGAGTGAGGTGGCAAAAAGTATGTGTGAGCAAAGATAGTGGCGGGGCAGGGATTGGCTTTTTGGAGATCAAAAACTTAGCTTTATTGTTAAAGCTTTGCTACCGAATTTTTGATGGGAAGGATAGTTTGTGGAAGCAAGTAATTTCCTTTAAGTATCGCCCCAGAATCGGACGTAAAGGAGTCTGTTGTGAATCAGGTGCGGGATCAGCTATCTGGAAAGGAATAGTTGGATCCAGCAAAAAGATTCTCCCATCTAGAAGATCTTGCATAGATTTCTTTAGATGGAACATAGGCAATGGACTCAAAGTATCTTTCTGGAATGACTTATGGTGCGGACCTACTCCCCTTGCTATTCTTCACCCTCGACTTCACGAACTCTCTTTGCTGAAAGAAGGTAATATAGCATCCATGGGGGGTTGGATTGAAGATGGATGGGTTTGGAACATGAATTGGCGAAGAAGATTATATGATTGGGAAGAGGAAGAGGTAAACTGTTTATTAGAAAGGATACAAGGTGTTCGTCCTAAGGAAGAGGAAGAGGATAGGTTGCTGTGGTTTGAAGATTTATTACCTTTTTCAACCAGCAAATGTGTGGATATGCTGGAGCAAGCCTTTATTCCTAGACCAACGGAAAACATTCCAAACGTTTGGAATCTTCCAGGTGCCCCTAAATGGCAGGCATTTGTATGGATTGCTTGCTTAGAGAAGATTCTCTCAAAAGGTTTTTTGGTGAGGATTGGTCTACTTACAGAAGCGGAGGCTGGTTGCGATTCCTGTGGCGAGCATGAAGCAGACTCCAACCATATTCTTTTATGGTGTGGAACGGCATGGCTTGTATGGTCTTTATTATTAAATAGATGGGGATTCTCATGGGTCCAGCCAAGATCAATGAAGGCGCATGTTGAACAGTGGGACGACTTTCCAATCCCGAAGCAGTGGAGAGGCTTATGGTCATCCCTTCTATTCTCTTTCTCATGGAGCATATGGATGGGTCGCAATGAGAGAATCTTTCGACGAGTAGATAAGGGTGTTCAAGATTTGTTTGTGAAGGGCTGATCTTGGGGGTTAGTTGGGTTAGACATAACGATAAAAATGTATGTATGGATGGACGGAGTTTACTCCCAGTAGGAGATTTTAGTCTCATATTCTCTTGATTGAGAAAATTGAAATACTAAGATACTGTTGGGACACGACAGTATGTTAGGATTTCTTTTTGTAGGATTAGGAGCAAGTCAGTTTGCTTCATCCTAGTTGTATTGTAATAAACAATCAATACAACCTCGATTTCACTCAAAAAAAAAACATCTCGATGCATGTGAGGTCAGAAGAACGTTGCAGCAAGTCGAGCATAGGTCCTCTATGCTCCAACATGGTCACCGATAGGGGAATCATGAAATTCTGTGAAAGAGTAGATGGTGTGTAAAATCTCTCATATATTTTGTCTTGTGTGTTGTTTGTACAAGGGCTTCTCAATATATAGAAGAGTACAGAGTAATAAAGGTAATAACTAATTATGAGAAAGATCAAGGTCATTTACGTATCCTTGTTATTCTCCTGTAATCTTGCTGCAACAGATGGTAAGTCAACTTCTGTTCAACGGTCACAATATCCCAGCAGATCATATCAAATCAGCATTCAATCTCTTTTACTCCCTCCTAAGTTGGTGCATGGATGTCGAAAATGCCCAACTTGCTTAATAATTCCTTAAATCTGTCACGTCCAAGTGCCTTAGTAAAAATATCAGCTATTTGTTGCTGTGATGAGACTGGTCTTGGTAGTAATAGTTTAGATTGCACATGCTGTCTGATAAAATGGCAGTCAATCTCTATATGCTTTGTCCTCTCATGATAAACAGGATTTGTTGCTATATGCAATGCTGCTTAGTTATCACAGAGGAGTGGGATAGGTTGTGAATGATTGACTCCCATTTCAGACAGCAAGCGTGTCAACCAAACTACTTCACTGGCTGTGGTAGTCATTGCCCTATATTTAGCTTCAGCTGTTGAACGTGATACCACTGATTGCTTCTTTGCTTGCCAAGAGATTGGGGAAGATCCAAGAAAGATAATATAACCTGTGGTGGATCTCCTTGTTAAATGGCAACCCGCCCAATCAGCATCACAAAAGGCTCGTAGTGTGGCCTCATTATTGGATGACAGTAAGATTCCTTGGCTTGGTGCAGTTTTCAAATATCTAAGGACTCGCATTGCTGCTTCATAACGCACTTCCTTTGGTTTGTGCATGAATTGACTTAAGATGTGCACTGCATAACTAATATCTGGTCTTGTGATTGTGAGGTATAATAGGCGGCCAACAAGTCGTCTATATTTTTCTGGATCATTATGTTCCTCTCCTTCAGTCAAATCAAGTTTGTGTTGTTGTTCCATTGATGATGAACATGGCTTGCAACCTGTGAGACCGCATTCTACTAACATATCAAGCACATATTTTCTCTGGCTCAATACTATTCCCTTTGTGGAACGCGCTACTTCAATTCCCAAGAAGTATTTTAAAGATCCTAAATCTTTAATATGAAACTTTGTATGCAAATACTCTTTCACCCATGCTATTTTGGACGAGTTATTTCCAGCAATGATTAAGTCATCCACATATATAAGAACTGCAAGAAACTGGTTTTCTTGTGTGAATGTGAATAAAGAGTGATCATTTGGAGATTGAGTAAATCCAACAGATAGTAGGGATTGTGTAAGTTTTTGATACCAGTTGCGGGAGGCTTGTCGTAAGCCATAGAGTGACTTTTGTAACCTGCATACGTGTTGTTCTCCTTCTTTAGCAAATCCTTGTGGTATCTTCATGTAAACTTCTTCCTCTAAATCCCCATGTAGGAATGCGTTATTGACATCTAGTTGGTGTAGCTCCCATTTTCTGATTGCGGCAATAGCTAGTAAGCATCTAACTGTTACCAGCTTTGCCACTGGTGCAAAAGTCTCATGGAAGTCCACTCCTTCAATTTGTGTATAACCTTTTACCACCAAACGTGCTTTGTATCTCTCCACTGTTCCATTTGGGTTATATTTTATTTTATAAACCCATTTTGAGTCTATGGCTCTCTTTCCCGGTGGTAATTGTTCAAGCCTCCAAGTTTGATTTATAGTGAGAGCAAGAATTTCATCTTTCATTATATCTCTCCAATGTTGTTCTTTCACAGCCTGCGAAAAACTCTTTGGCTCATGCTCCGAGGAGATGGCCGATAGGTAAGCAGTATGAGTATTTGATAATTTTGAATAATGAATTTGTTGAGAGATAGGATATACCGTCGAGTTAGCAGATGGATTGGGTGAGTTTGACAAAGTCAATGATGGGGGCAGAGTATATTCATATCCAGAAAGATGTTTTGAAATTTGTCTGGTTTGTTTTCCTGCTTGACCAAGTGACTCTTCATGTTGTGTGGTGTCAAGCATTTGTTCTACCATTTCTCCTCCTTCATGTGCTTCACTCTCACTTGATTGTTGTATCATTGGTTCTATTTTATTATCAAACCAAGTGGCATTTTCTACTATCATTTAGTTTAAATCATTTTCTTCTTCATGTGCATTTGAATTACCTGGCATAGTAATTTTGTCTTTCAAAGAATATGGAAAAATATTCTCAAAGAACTTAACATCTCGAGTAACATAAACTCTTTTAGTTTCTAAGTCAAAAACTCGGTAACCCTTTTGCCCATATGTGTATCCTATAAAAATTCCAGGTTTACTCCTTGCAGCAAACTTGTCAGACATTTTGTCATATCTATAACACAAACATCCAAATACACGTAAGTGATTAAAACTTGGTATCTGTCCAAATACTGTTTCATAGGGTGTTTTTCCACCAAGAACAGTTAATGGCATCCGATTTATCAAATATGTCGCTGTTAAAACACATTCCCCCCAAAATTTTGTTGGGAGTTTAGATTGAAATTTCAAAGCTCTTGCCACTTCCAATAAATGTCTGTGTTTTCTTTCAACTACCCCATTTTGTTGTGGCTTGTTAACACAACTAGTTTGCCTATCTATTCCATTTTCAAGATAATAACTCAGGAGACTCTCATGATTGAATTCGAGTCCATTATTTGTCCTAAAAACTTTTCCTCTACTATCAAATTGTGTTTGAACCCAACAATAAAAGGAAAGTAGATGTTGTTTGGTTTCAGACTTGTTTTTCATGAGATAAACCCAAGTTGCTCTACTATGATCATCAACTATTGTGAGGAAATATTGGGCTCCTGATAATGATTTTGTGTGATATGGGCCCCAAATATCACAATGCACTAAATCAAAACAATTTTCAACTTTATTTGTTCGAATAGGAAATGGCAATTTAGTTTGTTTTGCTCTACAACAAGCATCACAAGCAAGAAATTGTAACGAATTAATTGTGACTTCCATATTTGGTACCAGAGAAAATTTATTGGTAGGCAAGTGACCAAGACGATTGTGCCACAATACCGTGTCTCTGCTCTTTTCTACAGCCATTGCACTTTTGCATTCCATCGGTTCCAAGTAGTAAAGTCCTCCTTGCACTCTACCCATTCCAATCATTTTCCTCGAGGGTAAGTCCTGTATCACACAAGTCTCAGGTCCAAATGTGAGAGTACAATTTAATTCTTTGGTCAGTTTACTAACAGACAACAAATTATAACAGAATTTAGGTACACCTAAGACTCCATTTAACTTTAGATTTTCATGAAAGTTTATTTGACCTGTGGTATATATTTCCACGTTATCTCCATTTGGTATTTGTACTGTCGTACCATCATGATTTTTCTGCCTATTTATCATGGATTTAATATCCCATGTAACATGATCAGTTGCTCATGTATCAATAATCCACGAGTTTGTCTTACCAGAAAAATTTTGAGAAGCCATATTCGTTGCGACTCCTCCCGATAATTCAGCTGTTTGTTTCTCTAGAAGTCCAAGGAGTTGGTTTATCTGTGCTGATGTCAGTGAAGAATTTTCTGTTGCGGTCGTGGCTGCCAATACCTGTCTTGATTTTGTTGGAGAATCAACTTTTGCACGTTCATACTCACCCCTTTGTTTTGGCTTTCTCCAACTTGATGGGTAGCCTATCACCTTATAACAGTTGTCACTGCTATGGTTGTCTCTGTTGCAATGAGAACAAGGTGGATATTTTTCTTTTCTTTTATAGTTTTTCCAACCATCACCTCGTTGTCCCATCATTCCTTTGGATAATAAGACAGCTGCTTCAACAGGAGTACGAGTGGCCACCACACTATATTGTTTCTCATCTTGAGCTACAATTGCATATGCTTTTCCCAAACTTGGTAATGGTTCCAAGCTTAAGATTTGAGATCTAACAGTTTTGTATGCATCATCAAGACCCATGAGAAAATCAAATACCTTTTCTTCCTCTCTTATCTCAAGCATTTTTTTGCTTGCCCCACAAATGCACGTTGGTATTGGTTTGAGACTTTGCAGCTCATTCCAAATTCCTTTCAATTTTCCATAATAACTAGAAACAAATGCCTTTTCTTGTTGTAATAAAGCCATTGTTCTCTTCAGCTCGTATATCCTGGGTGCAATACCTTGTATAAAGCGTTCTTCAAGATCCAACCAGATTTCTCTTGCAGTGTCTACATGTGCTGCCTCCACATGTAATTCTTTGCTGATGGAGTTGATCATCTATGATTTGACTATCGCATTACATTGAAGCCAATGTTGATAATCTCCAGAATTTATCTCTGGTCTTCTAATAGATCCATCAACAAAACCTGTCTTATTTTTTGATTGTAATGCATTTAAGAAATTCTTCCTCCATATGAAATAATTCTCACCTGTTTCACTCAGAACTTGTGTGACGAATATTAGCCCTGGATGATCAGATGGATGGAGTAGGTAAGGTGAGTCGCTATCTACAACAATCATGGCAGATGTAATAACATGACTTTTACTCGCCATCACTGCTCCGCTACCATGTAAAATCTCTCATATATTTTGTCTTGTGTGTTGTTTGTACAAGGGCTTCTCAATATATAGAAGAGTACAGAGTAATAAAGGTAATAACTAATTATGAGAAAGATCAAGGTCATTTACGTATCCTTGTTATTCTCCTGTAATCTTACTGCAGCAGATGGTAAGTCAACTTCTGTTCAACGGTCACAATATCCCAGCAGATCATATCAAATCAGCATTCAATCTCTTTTATGGTGAAGTACCGATTCTTTGGGAATCCACAACAAGGCAATGGGCCTGCCTTGTTGTGAAAGGATTGCACCAATGGCTGAACCCGAAGCATCTGTTTGAAGAACAAATGGTAGGGTGAAATTTGGTAATGCCAAAACAGGTGTAGATAATAGGGTCGTCTTAAGAGTGGTAAGTGCTGCTCTTTCGTAACAGAGCAGTAAGAGGGGCTGCCAATTAAGCAAAATGAGCCACAAACTTTTTGTAATACCCGGCCAATCCTAGTAAGGCACGAAGTTGCTTTACTGTTTCTGGTTGGGGCCATTCGACAATTGCTCTAATCTTCTCTGGGTAAACAACCACCCCATCTTGGGAAATAATGTGTCCCAAATAGTGGACTGTTGCACTCGCAAACGAACATTTCTGAAGATTAACCTTAACTCTTGTTTATCTAGAATGCTGAAGACTTTCTCTAGGTGATGTAGATGCCCTGGCTGCGAAGTACTATAGATTAGGATGTCATAAAAAAACACCAACACGTTTTTCTGCAGCAATGCCTGAAATTGATTGTTCATCTCTCCTTGGAATGATGATGGGGCATTGGACAACCCAAAAGGAAGCACTAGAAACTCATAGTGCCTTTCATAGGTCCTGAATGCTGTTTTCTCAGTATTGGATGGAACAATCCGTATTTGATGGTACCCTGAGTGGAAATCTAGTTTGGTGAAGAGGTGGCTCCATGAAGTTCGTCTAATAGTTCTTCAACTTTAGGAATGGGAAAACGATCCCTAATAGTGATTGCATTAAGGGCTCAATAGTCGACACAGAAACGCCACGACCCGTCATTCATTTTTAATTGCAGTACCGGTGATGAGTAAGGGTTATTGTTGTGTTTTATGATACCTTCTTCTAGCATCTTGCGCACCTGCCTCTCTAGCTCTTTCTTCTAAAAGTGTGTGTGGATAATGGTAAGGCTTAACATTCACCGGAGTGGCCCTTGGTTTGACAGGAATTCAATGGGAGAATTCTCTAAAAAGAGGAAGACTCGATGGTTCTTAGAAAAAAGATGCATATTTAGATATTAAGTATTGGATCTCTTTGGGAAACGATGATGATAGAACTGAAGGTGTTGTTTTGGTGTGGATATGCCCTATGATCTGATAAAGTGAAGCAATTGCGTGTGTTTGTAAGTCTCATCAAAGTTGTCCTACCGCCAAGGCCAACAGGTCCACTTGCTTCTGCCTATCGAGTTGCACCGGATGCCCTTCATGCATAAACCTCATCCATAGCTCTTTATAATCGAAAAGTATGGGCCCCAACTGGGCCAGCCATTGCACCCCTAACACAACTTCGACTCCATATATAGGTAACACATAAAGATCGACGGTGAAAGTAGTAGATCCAATGGTTACCTTAACTGACGAACACATACCACTGCACTCCAGACACTCGTCATTTCCCACTGTCACGCTAAGAAACCAAGACTTTTGGATAGGCAGATGCAGGAAGGCGGCGACTCTAGACTGGATAAAATTGTGTGTGGACCCGCCGTCAACTAGAACTGCTACCGTGTGCCCCCTTATGCTTCCTGAAACCCTTAACGTTGTTGGCTTCGTCAGACCTTCCATTGCGTGAAGCGAGATAGATGGCATATGTTCCTTTCCTTTAGATGCAGATGGGTTTGGTACTGGTTCTGGTTCATCAGATGCCAAAGATGTGACCAACAGATCTTCTTCGTATGAGTTATTAGAAGAGTCATCCGCTATGAGAGAATGAAACTGTACATGCTTACACTTGTGGCCCGGGAAGAACTTATCATCACAAATGAAACACAAACCCTTGGAGCATCTGTCCTCCATTTCCGACGGGGAAAGGCGTCTAACAGGGACCTTAGTTGTTGCTGGTGCCAGGGAAAAAAACGGGTATAACTGGTATCGGTTGTTTGGGCGAGGATAAGGAGGATGTTGGTGGTGGGTCATAAAGGATGGGCGCGATGGATTGAGGGTTCCTTTGGTTGGAGTATATTTAGTCTCTTCAACCTTAGCCACGCCAACAACATCGGCTAACGTAGCTGGTTTTAACAAGTATAGTTCCCGTTTAATATTATCTAGCAACCCTGAAATAAAACAGTTCAAAATGTTTTGAGGAGACAAACCGCGAGTTCTTGTTGACAAAGCTTTAAACTCTCGCATATAATCCGCCACTGACGATGTCTGTTGGAGCTTGAAGAGTAGGGCTTCATGGTTCACATACGTCGATGGCCCGAAGCTCGTTTCCAAATCTGAGGCAAACCATTCCCACGATGTTAACTGGTGGGTCGCATGGACCCACTGGTGGTTCACATTAGCATCCTAAGTTCTATTCATAAAGATTATATGTATTGTACGAACAAAATATATCTTTTGGATTATGTGATTAGAAATTCAACTGAATATTGAAATTGTGATCCATTATCACGTCCTGTCCGCTCGACCGAGAGTCCGGGTTGTGACACATTAAATCGTGTAGGTGGTTGGACTGTCCTCACTATTTGTGAGTTGTGCTCCAGCCGCCGACAATTGGTATTTGTCAAAAATCTGCGGACCACTGGAGTCAGTTGCTGGGCTGTGGGCTGGCAACAGAATTTATGGTTGCTTCTGATCTTCTGATATGTGTGGGCTTTTCTTTTTAAATATGAAACTTATATCAATTGAAACTTACGAATGCATCATGGGCTGATTTACGAATGCATCATGGGTTTCGTACAGTTTCTATGAAACTTATATCAATTGAAAATACAGAAAGAATTGGTCCTTCACACCAAAGAAGAGATAGAAGCTTATTTGGAAACTAAAGAAGAAAGCAGAAATCGCTACCAACAAACCCAAGGGGCTGTGGGTAGTGCGGTACACCTGTCACGTTGGTTTTGGATCCCAGATGGATTTGCCATGTTGGTCAAGGATTAAAATCACCTGATCTGAATATTATTAACTAATATATATATATATATATATATATATATATATGTGTGTGTGAAAAATAAAGAAAGAAATAATGGAAAATAAACTATCACCTTTCCGTGTTGGTTGGATGTTCTGTCACCAACCCCAAATTCTTGTATCTTTCTCGAATAATGGCCATATTCATTTTCAAAGCTTTCTAGCAGACACATGTGGACAGCAGAAAAATATCAAGTTAAAAAAGTCTTAATAAATTGACTAAAAAATGACTGACCAACCAAGTATCTCCACCTGGCAATCTTGTGTTTTCTTATAAAATAAGTTTTAGAATTGTGGTATTAGTATTTCCTTAATAACAAATAATAATTTTCTTATCAAATTAAATCAGATTATTTTGAACGAGAATAAAAAAGTATTTTATGTTTATCAAATATCAAGAATTTAAATTTATTTAAAATTCTCAAATTTTTTAAAAATTACTCATTATTATTGACTAATTATTAATTGATGCTTATAGAAAAAAATAAAAGGAAGAGATTAATTATTATTAGTGGGTATCTTTTAATTATAGAATTCTGCCCGTTACCTAACGCTAAAATAATCGACTGACAACCGAGAAATATGATGTGATTTTCCACCAACCTCCAACAATTAGGACCAGAACTAGTTGTTAAGTCAATTTTTTAACCATTTCGGTATCACGCGGTATGCGGCTACCTATATTTGGTGTTTATTACCGGTTTTAACCATTAGCTCACAGGAATCCTTATCGCATTGTAGCCTATTTTAGTAATTGCGTAACACTTGCTTTTGTCCATAAATTGTGCTCTTTGTGACCTTCCTACACAGTCAGGTTCATTGCTACGAGAGGCACCACCCATCACTTACTTTTACTCTTTTTGGTTTCGCTTCATTCAGAGAAAAGATTCGGAAATGGCTGAGAAGAGCAGAATCTTGATCATTGGAGGAACTGGCTATATCGGAAAGTTCATCGTGGAAGCAAGTGCAAAGGCTGGCCACCCCACTTTTGCTCTGGTTAGGGAGAGCACTGTCTCTGACCCGGTCAAGGGAAAGCTAGTTGAGAATTTCAAGAACTTAGGAGTCACTGTGCTACATGTAAGTTTTCAAGAAGCCTCGTCTAAATCTGAGTGTGTTCTTGCTTGTTATATTCAAGTAATAATCGGATCAGCATGTGTTATTGTGTTCCTGTGGATTGGGACATGAACGCAGGGAGATATCTACGATCATGACAGTTTGGTGAAGGCGATTAAGCAGGTTGATGTCGTGATATCTGCAGTTGGTAGTTTTCAGATAGCAGATCAGACCAAGATCATTGCAGCTATTAAAGAAGCCGGAAGCGTGAAGGTATAGATTCCTATCCCTAGTTGTTCCTTCTTTCAATTTTGAGGTTTTTCATTTTTTTTAAGAGAAAAGAAGTTTCCAGTATTTGTTATGGGGCCTGGATAGTGCAGAACTCGAATCCTGATTACTTATCTCATTAGGATAATATTAACAATTCCTGTTTAGGGGACAATCTCAGAGGATAACATTAACAAATCCAATTTAGGGGAATACGTTTAGTTTTAAGAAAGTTCTGTCTCTGGATTCCCTGTTGGTGGAAAATTCCAAAGAGACTAGCTGTTTTTTTCTGGCAACTGTGATCCCTTCCGCACGATAACGAGAGGGGATGAAAGAACAAAAAAATGGAGCATCTTGTGGGGATTTTCTCAGATGAAGACTATATTATCAACAACAAAAATTAATTTTTTTTTGGGATTTTCGTAGTTCATGTTTTTAGAAAAAAGTACTTGCGTTGTCTGTTCAGAGATTCTTCCCTTCAGAGTTTGGAATGGACGTGGATCATGTGAATGCTGTTGAGCCAGCGAAATCCGCATTAGCTTTAAAGGTTCAAATTCGGCGAGCAATTGAGGCTGAAGGGATTCCCTACACTTACGTCCCTTCCAACAGTTTTGATGGCTATTTCCTTCCTACACTGGCTCAGCCAGGACTCACAGCTCCTCCCCGAGATAAAGTCACTATCTTGGGAGATGGCAATGCCAAGGGTAAAATATATGATGTGTTATGTTTTTATTCTTTTTTTTTTTTGATGATCTAAGGTCTAGCAACCATCTCTGAAAACCAGGATGAATGCTCTCTGTGCAGCCATTTTTAACAAGGAAGAAGACATTGCAACGTATACCATCAAAGCAGTGGATGATCCAAGAACACTGAATAAGACCCTTCTGATCAAGCCTCCCAAGAACACCTACTCATTCAATGAACTTGTCGCTTTATGGGAGAAGAAGATCGGGAAGACCCTGGAGAAAATCTATGTTCCAGAAGAGCAACTTCTGAAGAACATCCAAGGTCAGTTCATATACCCACTTGTAGAATTCAAGTTCCATTAATTTGACATCGTTTCTTGAATTTACTATCCTTATCGTGGCAGAGTCTCCGATTCCCGTCAACATCATTCTGTCAATCAACCACGTTGCCTTCGTTAACGGTGACATGACCAACTTCGAGCTTGACCCAACCAAGGAGGTGGAGGCCTCTGAGCTTTACCCAGATGTCAAGTACACCACTGTGGAAGAGTATCTGGATCAGTTTGTGTGAGGGATTCAAATCCCTGCCTCCGCTTCTTTTAATACTGAAATAAAATATCAGATTGTTGCAATTTTTCGCAAAGTACTCTTTCCTTTCCATGTAACCTTGTTGAGATCCAAATCCGAATAACAAGCAGTCTACTTCTATGCATAAAGTGCATTGATTTTTGGAAGAGTTTTGAAAGAATAAGCTATGCTATGATTTATACTAAAGAGCAGGAGCTTCCCACAACCTATCACCAAGAACAGCATCAAGAGTCCATGTAATGTCATCGTCATCATCATGGTTCGTTGTTGCTAGGATCTTCCTTTATTGTGTATTTTTCATTCTAAACATATATTTGTATGATGAAGGAAGAATGTCTGTAATTTCTATTCTGGATACATGATGACTCGAACTCTCGGTAACTAGACTCGTTATCAGCAGCCTCAATTGGCCCAACTCATGGCCCAATCGAAACCACACAAGACTAAAACTGAAATTTCATTTCCAAAATAATGTAAGAATGTACATAAATTTGAAAATTTTCTCTTTCTTTAAAAAGAAGCATGTAACTTGTTAAAAACCTCGGCATATCATAACACATCATGGAGTAACACACAAACAACAGAAGACTTAAATTATCACATCACAGGCCACGCGGCTCCAGTATGCAACACAACAATGAGACCATAAACTGAAAGCCCAAAGTATCAAAAGTATGCCCAAGACACCATACTCATCTTATATAATATAAGCTCAAAAGAATACATACATATCCAGAAGTAAGTATCTACTAAAACCCACTAGGGTCACAATATCAACAATCAATCGCGCATGTATATCAAGACATCTCATGCAATGAATCAAGATACAAAAGAAATGTCAAGTTTCTAAACGTATCATATGCAGTAGTCCAGCTCTATGATAAATCGGGAACCTCGACCTCAAAAGAAAATCAGCTACATAAGTTATCTACCTAGTCCTGAAAAGATAATAACAAGAGGGGATGAGATCTCGAGGACCTCAGTGAGAATCAAAGTGTCACAAACAATTCCAATGGAGGCATAAATGAAAACAAATATAAATATTTTATAATAAAATCATAGCAAGTCCATGATACTATGCATGAGTTTATTAATATACACAAGTAAATCAAGCTCATGCCCAATTGGTAAACAAAACCATAGTCATAATCTCGTGGGCTACTATGCCCGAAGTTTAACAGGACGAACCTCTAAAACCGCTTCACTGATAACCCTGACCAAAGAAAAATCAGAATTCCACTAGTGGCTAATTTAATGCACATTTTAAAAATAAATATAAGTCTCCTACCACCAATGTTGTCCTAAAAAAAATAGAGAAACCACACTATCACACAGTTCCCAACTCACGCACAACTCGAAGAGTCAAAGACATATAATGTATATAGCCTGACACTCACATCATCACAAGGCTTATAAAAACCACCTTATACTCCTAGGTAAGGGAATACCATTCTGTCTAAGGGTGCTCATCCACTTACCTCTGCATTGGTTAAGTGTTGCCAATTCCAAGGTTAAATCCTAGAAACCATGTATAAATATATATATTTATATATACTCTACAAATGCGAGGAATAAATCTCAAATCATGTTATAATTTAAATAAAATATGATGCAATCGAAATCATCTCAGAAGCTCTTCTAAGACACCACAACTTATGCAATCAATATACCACATAAAAAACAACAAAATCCATATCATTTCATTCCAAAACATTCATCCACTCAAAATTCAATCATACGCATCGAATAACCACCAATATATATCCTCACAATACACATCAATCACATCTCAAGTACGCATATATGTTCCAAATATATGTTTTATGTATCATAAATATGCCACACAAGTAATAAACCTGGCATGCCAAATCATTCATCAATGCACATATAATCCTCTATTAAAAAAATTATGTATTTATCCAATTTTAATTAATAAAAAAATCAATATCATGCATGTAAATGAAACATAGATTCCACCTCTTGTCGAGCCGACTCACTAATAGCAACATCATTGCCTTTATATCACACTGTAATCGATTATGTAGGTTTAAAATAGTATAAACCATGAAAGTTAACTACATATATTTTTCCATTCTGAACATGACTTATCATGCTCTAACAGATTATATAGATCTTTATTAGGTTTTATAAATTATAAATATTAAATTATGACAGCTCAAACAAAAGTAAAACTTCATATTCAACTCAGCTACATTGGTAGTACTGTGAGACCCAGCGTGCGTAAGGGGTCTATGTTACCCTATCCCATATCGGAAAGGAGTGGGAGATGTCTTGGGCTTATATGTGTTGTGTGATGGTATTATTTGTAACAAGATGCATGTTTTGGGCCATATGGTTAGAAACCTAACTCAGCGTTGCGGTTGTGATCTATCATGCGTACATACACGTCCGGGGGGCCGGGTCATGACAAATGGTAGCGGAGCCGATCTTGCTCCTTCCAGGTGGGCTTGGGTCGTGTTGTGTGTTCACATTTGGGCCTGTGTATTTGGGCCCAAGTCAGTTACATTTGGGCTCCCCTTGTGAGGATACGAGGTCTATAAGGAGAGGAGATTGTGAGACCCAGCTTGCGTAGGGGGTCCATTTACCCAATTCCACATCGGAAAGGAGCGGGGGAGGTCTTGGGCTTATATGTGTTGTGTGATGGTATCATTTGTCACGACTCGGCCCCCGGCTCGACTCAACGGGTCCGGATGTGTATGTGCTTGTGATAGATCACAACTGCAACGTTGAGTCGAACTTTTAACCACATGGATCACAACCATTCGTGACCTCCCCCTATGCAGGCTTGGTCTCACAATCTCCCCTTTTTATAGACCTCGTGTCCTCACAAGGAGAGCCCAAACATAGCTAACTTGGGCCCAAACACATGGGCCCAAATGTGAACACACAGTACGACCCAAGCCCACCCGGAGGAGGGAGCGAGATCGGCTCCGCTACCAAACCTGTAAGGACTCCAAATCCTAACCTATTCTTAAGTTGCTCCTAAGAGGATCTCACTGCCGTGAAACCCAAACCAAGACCTATCTGAATCCCACAAGGCTTGTCCATCTAGTTTCGAGTTTAGTTAATTCTTTTAAGATTTTAAAGTTTGGAGCATGATATTGGACAAATATTCTGGTATCATACGAAGTGAGTAAAACATCAGCGGAAGTCTTTAGATTTAATCAATGAATCCACAACACACAAGTCCCATAGGGATATAAAAATCCAGCGAGTAAACTCCAACAAAATTCGGAAACAATCAAGCATAGGAGGAACTTGAAACCAAGAAAATAGTCCAATCATTGTTTATATTGTATGCACAAGCAACCAAGGAGACAAGCATGCAAATATGATGCGATATCAGCCGGCCCTGCCGCCTTGATTCTCACACAATGGTACCACGAACAACAAATGCACCTAAGCCTGAAAAATGGTGAAAAAAACAGGATAAAATTACAAGAATCTCAGTAGGGTCGCAACATCATAAGATCTACAGAAATCTTAAACAAACATCTCCCAAACAACATCAGATCATTCTTACACATCTAAGGGATTGCACGTAATTCGAGAATCAATCAAAGGGTTAGGGCAAAAATGAAGGCTGAGAGTGGACTACAAACACTTTTGAAAATCAGAAGTACACAGACAGGAAAAACTAATTAGTCATCTCGGCAATAGGAAAAGACCATCCCCTTCCACCTGTGTTGTCCAAGGCTTTGCTGCATAAAGGATAAAGGTTAGCATACAAGCTAATCACCAAGCCTATTCATCTTGCCACACAAGGACAAGTCATCCAAGCCACACAAGGACAAGGCATCCAAGCCACACAAGGACAAGGACATCCAAACCACACAAGGACAAGGACAAGGACAAGGACAAGGACATCCAAACCACACAAGGATAAGGGTATCCATCTTATTATTTAGACCTGGCTGGTTCTCAAGAGAACAAAAACGAATAATTATAGTTACGGAGAACCGTGACTACCTTTTAACTAAGAATTCTATGTTAGTACAACCGAGAAATATGATATGATTAAGAATTCTATGTTACCTTAAAGAATGAATTGTTTTTGGACATTCGATAAATATGATATGATTTCTCTCTCACCAAAGCCCAACAGTTAGGACCAGAATTACTTCTTCAGTCAAAGTTTTTAGGCAAATCTCTCTCCCTATTTCTGTACCACGCAGCAGCTACCTATATATTTTTGGTATTTGTCACCGGTTTTAACCATTAGCTTGCAGGAATATTTATCGCATTGTACCCTATTTTAGTAATTGCGTAACACTTGTTTTGTCCATAAATTGTGCTCTTTGTGGCCTTTCTACGCATTAAAGTTCATTGCTGCTGGAGGCACGACCCATCACTTACTTCTACTCTTTTTCAAGAACTTGAGAGTCACTGCGCTACATGTACGTTTTCAAGTAGCCTATTCTCACTCTGTGTGTGTTCTTGCTGGTTATGTTCAAGTAATAACCGGATCAGTATCTATGTGTTATTGTGTTCCTGTGGATTGGGACATGAACACAGGAAAAAATCTACGATCATGAGAGTTTGGTGAAGGCGATTAAGCAGGTTGATGTCGTGATATCTGCAGTTGGTAGTTGTCAGATAGCATATCAGACCAAGATCATTGCAGCCATTAAAGAAGCCGGAAACGTGAAGGTATCGATTCCTGTCCTAGTTGTTCTTCTTATTTTTCCTAACATGAGGGATCTGGTTCGGTACTAAGACTCATCCAAGATTTAGAGCGTTATTTGGGTATGAAGCACTTTAAAAATCTCATGGGTCACTGTCATGTTGTAAATGAATGTGCTTGTGTTGCGGTGTTTTTTTTTTTGAGAGATCGAAGAACATATATTGTAATTAACCCGAGATCACAATCGTTTACAAAAATGTACATACTATCCAGGCAATGAAACTTGAAATTGCCTAACTAACAAAATTAGGTAATTTGAATTTTCACATGCCTTCAATCCAGCACTTGCCACCAATCCACTATCGGGAGAAGATCGGAGGGACGACCAACCTGGAGTTTATAGTGTACTTTGGCCCAGCTAAGGCCATGCATTAAACCTTCCACTGCTACATCTGTTGGGCATCGTCGCACACCATTGAAAAGGCAATCGTTTCTAGCACGCCAAAGAGTCCACAATACTGCCACCAGAATGGCATCCCAGATTCTCCTCTTCCTCTTCTTCTTATGCCAGAAAATGTTCTCCCATTGTCTCAATAAATCCACCAAAGTGTCAGGATACACCCATTGAACACCCCATCTTTTGAGGACTTCCACCCAGCAAGACCAAGCCAACTTACACTTCAGCAGTATATGAGTCGCACCATTCTCCAGTTCACCACAAGCCAGACAATTCACATCTTCAGGGTCAATCAGTCCTAACCGAGATAGCCTACCTTTGGATAAAATCCTATCTTGGCAGGCTAACCAAAGAAAAGCTAGAATCTTTGGTGCACCTTGATACCGCCAAACGTTAGGAATATTAATCACCAAATCCCTGAAAGCCTGCTCTGCCAACAGACCATAGCAAGATTTCACTGAAAATTGGTGAGACCCGTTGTGCCACCGAAAACTATCACTAACCATCCGAACTGGTGTAGCCCCCTGTAAGTATTCCATGAAATCATTATATGTTTCCTCTTCCCACGCAAAGAAACCCCTCCTCCAACGAAAGCTCCAAACCCAGCAATCACCCCTCCAAGTCCCCATATCCTGTACAGCTGCTTGCTTGTCAAGGGATAACTCAAACAACCTTGGGAAGTTAGTCATGAGTGGAAGATCACGCCACCACCCATCAGACCAGAATCGAATCCGATCACCTTGTCCTAATATCCAGCCCAAATTATTTCTCACCAAGCGCCCCAGGTCATCCTCTCCATTAACACAATGAATAATGTCCTTCCACACCAAAGATAACGTTCCAGTTGAAAAAGCTATCCCTGTTCTGCTCCACCGTGGCTGTAATACCCCCCTAAGTGTCGAAGCCCATAGACTGTCGGGCTCCGAGAAAATTCTCCAACACCACTTGAGTAGTAGGGCTCTATTCTTCAAGCCTAAATCGCCTATCCCGGCTCCTCCTGCTTCAGTCCGCATACATACTTTCCTCCACTGGACCTTGTTTAAACATTTGGCCTCAATATTCCCACTCCACAAAAATCGCCTCATCAATTTCTCAATTTCTTTTGTCACTCGTTTAGGCATCAGGTATAAAGACATATAGAAGATCGGTATACTGTGTAGGACCGACTTGATCAACGTTAGGCGCCCTCCCAGAGATAAAAATCGCCCTTTCCAGGCTACCAGCTTTCTTCTGAATTGTCGGAGGACGCCCTCCCAAGTCTTATACCACCGTGGGTTGGCCCCAAGTGGCAACCCCAAATACTTGATTGGCAACGTATCTGAGCGGCAGCGTAACACAGCCGCAGCCCTGCTGGCCTCGCCCCGACTTATGTTAATTCCAATTAAGGCACTTTTGTAGAAATTAACCTGCAATCCTGTCAACAAAGTAAAACAGCGAAGGACCCTCTTGAGGTTTTGCAATCCGCACAAGCCATCCCCACTAAATAATATGACGTCGTCTACAAATTGCAGATGCGTTAATATTGTATGACCTAACCGCACACCTGAGATCAACCCAACCTCCTCAGCTTTAGTAATCATGCGTGAGAGGGCCTCAACGACAATATCAAAGAGCAAAGGGGATAATGGATCCCCTTGTCTGAGTCCTCTTCGCATAGCAAACTCCGGAGTTGGAGTACCATTAACCAGGACTGATACACGGCTGGTGGAAATGCATTGAGAGATCCAATGACACCACCTGTCCCGAAAACCCATACATGACAAGATATGCAGCAAGGCATCCCAGGAAACCGTGTCATAGGCTTTCCTGAAATCAATCTTGAACAGCCAACCACGCCTCCTACTCTGTTTTAAACTATGAATCGCTTCTGATGCCAACATAACCGAGTCTACTAACTGTTTGCCGGCTACAAACCCAGACTGCGTCTGGGATATCAGAGGGGAAATTACTGTCTGGAGCCTCAGTGTCAGTAGCTTAGCAATAATCTTATACAACCCGTGAATGAGACTAATAGGCCTGTATAGATTCAGAGTCTTCGCACCTTCCACCTTAGGAATCAATACCAAAAAGGAATGATTGATAGCTTTAGGTAATATTCCTGTCGCGTAAAATTCTTCCACCATGCTGACAATTTCTACACCGATCACTGGCCAGGCCTTTTGAATAAACAGAAAATTAAAGCCATCAGGTCCAGGGGCCTTCCGGCTGCCACAAGCCCAGGTGGCCGCTTTAACTTCTTCCATCGTGAAAGGAGCCTCCAGCCGCACAGCCTCCTCTGATTGTAGTGTTGCAAAACGCAAGTTACCACAGTCAAACCACCTCGCTGTCCAACCTTGTAAGAGGCCTTGAAAGTACATTTGAGCAGCACGCTTAATCTCCTCTGGCTCTTCCGTAAGTCGGCCATCAATCTGGAGGGATCCCATGTAATTCCGCTTCTGTCTTGTGTTGGCACTAATATGGAAAAACTTCGTATTCTTGTCACCGAGCCGCATCCATTGAATTCTGGCATTTTGGCGCCAGACAGATTCAATCTTCTTCTTGCAGCTCCACATGTGTATGCGCAGGAGTCTATAAGAGCTCTCCGCGTCGGCGTCAAGACTTACTCCCATTGTCCTCGCCTGATCCATCGCATCCAACGCCTGCATGATCTTCTCTAACTCAGCCTCCGGTCTTCTCGCCCCAGTCTGATCCCATTCTTTTAACTTATTTTTCAGAAACTTTAATTTTCTAATCACAGCAAATCGGCCCGGGAATATCGCTCCCCCTTCCTCCCAAAGTTGTTTCACCACCTCAATAAAATCCTTATCCACCCACCAATAATCCCAGGATCGTGTGGGTTTAGGGCCCCAATATCGACAATCCTTCTGTAGTATTATTGGGATATGATCAGATAATCGTTTATTCCCTGCCATGAGTCTGAAGTGTCCATTCTCTGCTACCCATTCGGCGCTGGCCACCCCTCTATCGATTCGTGAAGCGCTTCGAGTAGAGAACCAGGTAAAATCCTTGCCGTGTAATGGCAGATCGACAAAGCCACCCTCCTCCAGGAACCCTTTAAATCTCTCCGCACCCCTATCGTCAAATAGGCTGCCTAACCGCTCATGAGGGAAAAGTACCTCATTAAAATCGCCTAGCAGGACCCATGATGTCGTAGTCGTTGCCTTTACTGCTAAGATTTCCTCCCACAGACCCTCCCGTGCTAGGAGAGTATTAGGAGCGTGTATCCCTGCAACCCAATATCTATAGCCTGAACTAACTAACTCTAGTTCCAGAGCAATCCACCCATCAAAACATTTTTCAGTCAACACCGTCACCTTCAGACTATCCCACATAACGAGTATACCACCCGCCGTGCCCCGGGCATTGCTCGCGCACCACTTCACCCCTGTTCCCAGCCACAACGAATTAACCATCGCTGCTGTCATAGTATCCATTTTTGTTTCCGCAATAAACATAACTCCAAGCTCATGTCTAATAATTATATTACGGACATCCGCCATCTTTACTTTACTTCTAAGCCCGCGAATATTCCAAAAACAAGAATTCATAATAAAAAATCTCACACCCAGTGTAGGGGACCAACCTCGGGTACGACACCTACTGGTCTGCATGTGTTTCCCAGTCTCCGCGCTCTGCATCCACGAGCTCAACAATCGTCTGACGCAACTCCGCTCTACATCCCTCGTCAAATTCACAACACCCAGCCTCCAATCTGCGTGGAAAGCAACATCAACTGTCGCCCCCGAGGGGGGCTCATACCCATCAGCCAACGGGTAGGCCGTGGACGCCAGAGGTTATTTTCAGTAGAGAAAAGTTTATTTCCTATTTCGTGGAGTTTATCCCCGATGCCTGGGGTCCGGAAAAACTCATCCAGGTCATTAACAGCCGAGCACGGGTAGTGGACGTCTTCATCCCGTCTAAGCGTAGTGTGCGAAACTCTCGTTTTGGCTTTGCCCGCTTTCTTCGGAGCCCTGATGATGAGACTGCGCGGCTACACATGCTGAACTCATTGCCTGCGGAGGGTCTTTCGATGAAGTTCAGTATAGCGAAGTATAGAGTGGATTTTGATAGACCTAGACATATGACACATCGTCCGACTGGGGTCGGTCGGGGGAGGATGGTTGGTGGGGCGAGAACTGGACAAGGCAGAGACAACCGCTCTTATGCTGAAGTGGTGACATATGGTTCACACAAAGTAGTGGTTCCGGACATTATCCGTGTGACAGCCTCGGATGCAAATAAAGAGTGGCTCCATCGGAGCATGGTTGGGTTGACACGCGACGAACGAGTTATGGGCAATCAACTCCCAGAAGGTGTAGAAGCACGAAGTCTGGGACAGGACAAATTCCTTATCACTTTCCCGACTCATGACGACATGTGCATTGCGCTTCAACAGAATTCACACTTCTGGAATACTCTGTTTTTGGAAATACATCCTTGGAGTCTGGAGGATTGCCATACTAGGAGAACTTGTTGGCTCAATGTTGTTGGCATTCCGTTGCATGCTTGGTCGGATGAGACGTTCCATGCGGTGGGGCGAGTTTTCGGATCGATAGTGCAAGTCCATCCTGACTCACTGAGTCGAACAAGATTGGTTATGGTTCGTATCTGTGTTCATACGGGTCACGCAGAGAAGATTGCGGCTCCACTTTCCTTGTCAGTGGATGGTCGAGAATTCCAGGTCTCAGTTGCTGAGACCACACGTGGGGAAGTCCTGGGTCAGGAGGTGACTAGCGACAAGATGGGTTTGGCGAGCTCCTGCAACTCTGCTTTTTCGGCGCCTCAACGAGAACTTTCCCCATGCAGGCGGCTTTCTTTCAAGCAGGATAACGTCCGTGTTCAGGGTACCACTGATGGGATCGCTGTCCACCCCGAGAGTACTCCCGTGGCACAGGCTGGTGCTGAGCCCAACTGGATTGTTGGAGGGTCATCACTTGGGCCGCAAGCCCATGTAGCGGCCTACATACCTGCTGCACCGGATGTGAGGAGAATCACAGATGGGCTTCCAGTGTCTATTGAACCCAGGGCGCCAACCCAACTTTCGTGTGAGTTACCCAGCAAAAATCTGGCCAAAGAGAAGCGACTTGTGACCCTGGAGCCAGACAAGGGCAAATCCCAGAAGGGTCATCGTAGGAAATTGCGGAGGTCTGAGCCTCGAGGAGACGATGGCATCTGTTCGGGAATGAGCAGCATACAATCTGATGTGATATTGGCTAAGGTCGTGCGGCGAGCCAAAGCCTTGCGTAGGAGACAGACGAGTCATGTCGGCCATGGTCGACCTTGTCAGCCACTGGAAGAGCTGCGGGATAATTCACAGGCCTCAGAATCTTGCCACACAGTTGTGTTGCGGTGTTTGGTATGCTACAATGTTCTTTCTTCATGTTCAGAGATTCTTCCCCTCAGAGTTTGGAATGGACGTGGATCATATGAATGCTGCTGAGCCAGCAAAATCCAAATTTGCGTAGAAGGTCCAAATTCGGCTAGCAGTTGAGGCTGAATGGATTCCCTACACTTGGCTATTTCCTTCCTACACTGGCTCAGCCAGGACTCACAGCTCCTCCCAGAGATAAAATCACTATCTTGGGAGATGGCAATGCCAAGAGTAAAATATATGATGTGTTAAGTTTTTCTTTTTCTTGTGATCTGTGGTCTAGCAACCATGTCTGAAAACCAGGATGAATGCTTTCTGTGCATCCATTTATAACAAGGAAGAAGACATTGCAACCTACGCCATCAAAGCAGTGGATGATCCAAGAACACTGAATAAGACCCTTTTGATCAAGCCTCCCAAGAACACTTGCTCATTCAATGACCTTCTCGCTTTAAGGGAGAAGAAGATCGGCAAGACCCTGAAGAAAATCTACGTTCCAGAAGAGCAAGTTCTGAAGAACATTCAAGGTCAGCTCAAAAAATAACATCGTTACTTGAATTTGCTATCATTATCGTGGCAGAGTCTCCGATTCCCGACAACGTCATCCTGCTAGTCGGCCATGTTGTCTTCGTTGACGGTGACATGACCAACTTCGACCTTGATCCAGCCAAGGAGGTGGAGGCCTCTGAGCTTTACCCAGATGTCAAATACGCCACCACTGTGGAGGAGTACCTGGATCAGTTTGTCTGAGGGATTGAAATCCCTCCCTCTGCTTCTTTTGATGCTGAAATAAAACATCAGACTGTTGCAATCCGATAATTGTTAAGCAAAGTACAAAATTAGTCCGATGATTAATCACATCGAGCTCTTTTCCTTTCCATGTAACCTTATGAGATCCAAATCCGAATAACAAGCAGTCTTACTTCTATGAATATAACATATACTGATTTTTGGAAGAGTTTTGAGAAAGTAAGCTATGCTGTATTTTATACTTAAATATCATCATCATCAACCTCCTTTATTGCGAGGATCTTCCTCTCCCAACAAGGAGATACACTAGAACCGACAATCTCCCAACTCTATGTTGTTTGTCTTAAACTGTTCGAATGACAAGTCGTAAAACAGCTTGGCCCCAGAATAGGGGCTTCATGATGGGGTAATTAATGATGGACCTTTCCTTCCTATCTACTCTTTCTTTGTCATTACTGATGTAAAGGATGCTTTATCATTGATGTAATCACTCTGGAAATTAATGGGAATCATTTCAGTTCTTCAAAAATAAATGAAATAAACAAAAAAAAGCCAATACTCGGGATCGATGATTCGGCAATATACAACTTAATCGAGAACTGCTAAGATCTGCTCAGCTTATTAGCCAATATCACAAGAAATTTTCTGATAAAACTGCTGTGAGTAAGTAACCTGGTGACATGAATTTCTACAACCATGTTGTTCAGGTCCCAGTTTTACATCCATTTTTTCATTTACATGTATGTAATTGAAGTCAGCAAAGAAAAACGAAACCATCAAAATGTACACACGAACCATTGCAGGCAGCCTCACCGGAATTGTTGCTTCTCGAAGAACTTGGTAGAAAGAAACTCCTTGATCTTAGAAACTAGTGCAAGTAGAGGTGCAGATGACAGACTTTCTGGCGCCTTACGTGCTGTAGTGAATTGTTTCTCTGTGTATCCGATCATTCTTCTAGCCATTACCCTTCCACCCTTTTCAGCTGCTGTACATGTGAAGCAAACAAACATAGAAGACAACTGTTAGTATCGTAGATTAGAAATGAAGCAGGAAAAAGAAAAACCCACCGGGAGTCTGAACCTTGAGGGGATGATTACCATTAACATCCAACAAGTCAGCTTTGGAAGATTCCGACAGAAGAATAAGAGTAGGGGTGACAACTGTGAGCACAGCCCAAAAGAAGAAGATTAAAACAAAAGTCCTCTCACTCATTTTCGTGGTAAAAAGAAATGGAGCAATTAGTTGGTATAAGAAGGAAGGTCTCCATTTATGTGTCTGCACAAAGAGAGGTGGACTCCATGTACACGCTTAATTAATCAACTGGCCATGTGTTTAAGAAACGTGGTGGTCTATAAAATTGTGCATCACATTATCAAAAAAAATAAAATTGTGCATCAGCAAATGGGCTTTATTCTTGTCTTTCCCCTCGCAAAGTCAAGCAACAAAAATATATGGAAGGTGTTATTGTTCGGTTGGTGGAGAGTAGTTATGCAGGTTGGTATATGATTAGACATCCATCTGTCTTTACCCAATTGGCCAAGAGGGTCAAATATGCTGCCGAGCATGCCTTGCTGTGGCTTCCTAGTGCACGCCTTTCACCTGGATTGCTATTAAGCAGGCGAATCTCAGACTGATGACGTTTTTCATTATCAAATTGAAGCAACTCATCTACAGGGTGGCTCGGGTTGTTAGTCTTTAAAATGGCGTGCAGATAGTTTCTTGCACCGAGTCAACGCCTTCCAGCTCCAACTCACCCGAAGAAGCCCAAGGAGAAAACCCTTTTTGTATCCAAATGAATTTAAAATATTATTAGTATATGAATATTATGTTTTAATAAACATTTATGCAAGAGAAGACAGCTCAAAAAACCATAAAAATACATTACCATTAGCACCAAAAAAAGAAAGTCTTCTTATTAATATGTAAGATTATAACCCCTCCGGGTGCGGTAGTGGAAGACAAGGCCTAGAGATTTCCCAGAAACCAAAATCATGCGAGTGATTTTGACTGTAACTAAAATGAGAAGACTATCTTCAACATATATGTGTAAGTGTGAAGTGTGAAGTATGAACCCCTTGATTATGTATCATAATCGCAGAGATCCAGCTAAAACCTACAGGCAAAATTGCTTCAAAAGGCTGCATTAAATGTCAAAATTTTAGTCCCTCATTATGCCGCTGCTGCTCGAAGTTGAATTCTTCCCATCATACCTCTGTTAAGAAACAAATTGTAGTGTTGTTACATTCGCTGACAAAACCCAAAAGCTGAAACATGCGACCAACATCCCACAATTCTTTTTTAAAAAAAAAAATTGCTGCAAGAGGGCAGAAAATTTTGACAGTTATAACTGTGCGGAAACTTTAAGAGCATCTCACCAGCTTTCCAATGCTAAATGGAACGTATTTGTACTTAATCATGTGTGTGATTTGGCGCTTCATTGTCAGGATGAAGAGCACAATCCAATAGCAGAGGAGTATAGGCCAGAAAACAGGAACATCAAATACAGAAAAAAAGGTCATTATAAAAGCCACACAGAATGCCTTGGTGATGGCGTACCTGAAACAACAACAAAAAGACTTTATTTCCTCCAATCTAGAATTCAGGAAACTCCTTTTGTACAAAAAATGGTTCAGGAAGATACTCATATAATTAAATTAAAAGGAGCTAGCCCCTTTTGGTCAAGGATAAATGAGTCTTGCCAATTAACCACACCTCTTGGTTTAATTGCCACATAGTTTTACCATAACAATATCTTCAGTTTTTAACGCCATGACCTATGATGTTTCTTCCATTCCTAACTCGCAACTTAGCATGTGAAGTCTCATCAGAAACTTTTCGATTCTCAGAGCTCCGAGTAAATTATATTTCATTCACTCGTCAGGCCAGCATGATGATGAAACATATGTTTTGACGGTTTAGAGAATGATTCTATCGTATTGATAATGAAAATAATAAGAAGCACCACAAAAATAGAAAAGATACCGAAATAAAAAGCATAGACTCCACTAGCAAATAATGAGCAATTTTTGAATTCAACCTTTAAGGGCAATTAGAAGTTTTGAATGAACTAAAAACAGAATGCAGCTTGGCTAATGACCACAAATGCCAGTGACAACTTGAAGATTCAGTGCCACATCAATATACTGTAAATGAGTTAAAGACAAAAATCAAACCAATGGACGTTAACAGGATTCAACTCTGGAAATGTGTCGACAATCATATGTTCTTTATAGTATCTCCACAATACAAAGCGGTGATCATGCGATGAAACAATATGGATAATATGGAAAAATACTAAAAAATGCAAAAGGCAAAGGGAGCAGCACTCCAGTTACCAGAACTTGAACTCGGGGAGCCTGCGAACGAAAGGCTTGAACTCATCGGAATCTTTTGTAGGCAAAGCAGCCCCATCCAATTGCTCGAGCTCTGGATCAACTTTGGGCGAGAGGAACCCGATCAATAGATTCAAGATATAAATCCCCAGCCCGTATGACACAATGTAGAACCCCTGCACGAAGTAAACCCTCAGCACGTAAATCACGGCCACCAAAGCCGTCCCCAGCCATCTCTCCATAAGGTGACGGTTGGATCGGTCCAAGTAGTATTGGAACGCCCTGGAGAAATCGTTACGCCAATACGCAATCAGTGCCGTCACCGAGGACGCAACGGCTCCACCCTCAACTCCTTCCATTGCCGGCTACTGTGTTCAGTTAGATTCTACGATCGTTTTTATAATTGGATAACTACCTTTGAGGTGGAAGAGATTTTATAAGAGATTTCCGTCTGTGTTAGTTTCATGAACAAGAAGCAACCTTCTTTTCATCTTTTATTGGGCCTTGGTTTAGTATGTGGGCTTTGTTCCCAAGGTTTCAGCCCAACCCAATTTTCATGTTTAAACATTTTACCCCAAGTTTCAGCCGTGTTCATATTTTGAATGTTTACCCTCAATAACAATGACTAATCACTTCCGCAATCCTCGACAAATATAATGGACCAGGATCGCTTTGTATAGTAGCCTTGGGTCGGATATTTCTTTATTCCGTTTGGACAATGCTGAAGATAGTGTCAATATTATGCAGCAATGGCAATCAATAGTTCGACAAGGAAATTCAATGCTTCAAACATCAATTATATGCCCAAAATAGCTATTATTACAATGACCTAGGAAGCCTATAAAAGATTTAAAGCACACAAGCAATCAGTGTTCCTCGTAAGATTTGATGCTAAGAATGACGAAATTTTGGTTACGAAGGACAATATGAGCTCTTCCTGATCCTAAGCATCCTACATTTTCCTGAACAGCAATGTCATTTGATGCTAGAGCAGTCCTTCTGCGTGCCGGCTTGACAGCTCAAATAACCAACATTCTCCTACTTCCAGTCTCCAGAAACTACAACTTGAAACCGCATCAACGTAGACAGTATCCTTAGTTTGCCTTTCCAGCCCGACAGAGCAAAGACTTGAGCGAATGTTATACGAAGATTACAAGACCAACAGACTGCAGCACGAAATATTGTCTGCACCAATGTGGCAAAGAGAAGTTGCATAAGAAAATCCAGCAGAAAGATGTCTCGGTGCCATTCATTTTCAATTAGATTCCACAATGGCATGCTACAAAGAAAAGGTCCAAAACTTACTAAGACATACAAGCGGCTGTCGGTTCATGCACATCCTCACATATCCATCGGAGCCTCAACCTGGTCAGCAGGGGCACCCTGATCCCCGGGAGCTGGCTCTTCAGAAGCAGGGGCCTCTGCCTCTTCCACAATATCAAAAGTATCGATCAGTTGCTGAACTGTATCCTGATCCAATATATGAAAGGCCTCCCCGGATCCCACTACA
>JAEPBF010000168.1:31156-59901 GCA_019739055.1 Passiflora organensis | reverse complement strand
GGCTGGCTGGTGCAAGAATCAGATACCGTAATACAATACTGGTATCTGCAACTTGCATTTTGTCAATTGGGTGGGTACAATGTTTCATTGTCCCGCCCCCTGTACTGATCCTTCCATCTTAATACACTTCGATATTCATCAAAAAAAAAAAAAACGTGTTTAATATTTCTAGAAATGGAGCATGTCAAATAAGGAATAAACATCTGGCATATCATTGGAGTGAAGAAAATACCACAACGGAAGACTTTATTAAATAAACAAAAGCACAAAACAAAAGACAGGTCCATACAGTCACAAGTCCAAAATCACAAACTAGATTTAAAGCCCACAACATAAAAACCATAACCAATAATGTAGTAAATGTATGAGGATATAATAATAATCAAAACATCAAAATGAGTCTAAAAAAAAAGAAAATGTCAAAAAAGAAAACCATGTAAAATATGCAGGTGTGATAGTCCAGCTAAGTCGTACGAAGCTCACACCTCGAAACACTGCCTACGGCTCACGAACTTCTCCTGAAAGGGGAAAACAAGAACGGGTGAGATAATAATCTAAGTAAGAGTCACCGCATCATATGTTCTACGGAGAAACGGAGACACGTACTAAGGAGAGAAGAAACGATTTACTATAAGAACGAGCACGTAACTGATCAACTCAAAGAACACAGAGTTCATTCATTTGATTTTATAACGTAAAATGTAGTTCCAGCCCAATAGGTTGTAACTCAAAACGCATAATACAACACGGCTAATAATGCCTAACAAAACCTATCAGGATAGACATAATAAATCACTCCTCAAGTAATCCGCGCTAAAGGGAAACCGGAAGCCCACTGGCAGTGTAAATTTAGATTTTAAGGAAAATAATATACTTATACATAACCCTTACTACCAGCATTGTCCGAGACTAGGCAGAGAAAACCACACGTATCGCACCCGTCTCAATACTCAATACGAACCAACTTGCGAAGGACGTGGCAGGCAAACGAAGGCAACACCCATACAACTCCCGAACAGGTAAGCAACTCTCCCCTATCACTGAGATTCCATATACCGACCTCGCATTGGCCAGGTAAACGTTTATTGAGATATATATCATATTGAATACAAAATATGTATTAAACATCATATTTATTTAAACAATAGTGTAGCATAATATATTTTATGAAAACTATAAAACATGCCAAGCTTCAAGACATCTTTAAGTTCCACCAATACTATTCTTTTGGGACCCAATATAAATATAAGTAATAAGAAATATAATTTTATAAATTTATTTTATCTAATTTCACAAACTAAAATTTTGATTTATTAGACTACAAATTATCTAAAGCTATAATATAGTTACCAGATTAATATTAATGTATATCTATATATTATATATCTATAATTTAACCGAACTAACTACCTCAGTTACAACCCAAGAATTAAAGGATAAAAATAAATCTGTACTTCATAAATGATTATTTGGCAACAATTCTCAGTATGTGGACGATCAAAGCTCATTCTCTGGCAAATAAAGACTAAGCATAGACACTGCAATTAGGTCCTGAGCGCAAAGAAGCTCAACCATAGGAAGAAGGGATAGGAGCTGATTGACCAAAAGTTTAAGGCACGGGGACACTTATTAGATTAGTTATGCCATTCTTTTTAACAAAAGAAAGAGTGACGCGTCACAAGAAAATAATATTAATGGCCAGAGCTGAAGCAATTTAAGAGGCAAAGCGCCGTCAAAATTCGCAATAAAATTGATGCTTTTCACGAAGAACTAAAATTGGCAACAATGCGCTCCACAAAGAAAATTAATTGGTAACATAACTAATGCGCTTCATAATTAGAAATAAAATTAATGTTCTTCACGAACAGATTAAATTGACAACATAGCAATGGGCTTTGCAAGAGAATAACATTTATGGGCAGAGACGAATTATGGTCAGAGACTGAAGCAATTAACAGCAAATAGCATTTTGCTTAAATAGAATATTTGCCATCCATATATAGATATTTTGTTATGGTTCAGGATCTATTCATTTTAATACCATAAATATATATTTTATTTTAATGAGTTAGCTGGATAAGAGGCTTGTGGGATTGACTTCGGGAAATAGGTATGACTATATTTCTTGGTTATGGCACGGTTTCATTTGGCATAAAACAAAAATTAGACAATCAAGAGACAGAGCACATTGGAAGAAAGAAAAGGAAAGGGGCATTGTCAAAGCCAAAGATTTCGCATCAACAAAGGAGCGCAAGACCAAAATAATAGTGTGCTACAAGACAAAGTTAAGAGGGAAAAACAAGGATGCGCTGATTTTTATTTTGAGAGAGATGGTCAATCAAGCTAAGAAATAAAAGAGTGCTACAAGATGACAATAAAGTACCTTCCTTTTGAAGACGCATGGTAAATTGAAAGGAAGAAGAATCAAGAGAGAACGAGCAGCATAATAACTAAAGAAAAAGGAATAAAAGAACAGAATAAGGACGAAGCAATTGCCGATCAAACATATGATACATAGTCTCTTAACTGGTGGCAATTCTTCGCATGATCCAGAACCATCCGTATCACAAGAACGGTGAACAATCAAAACAAATAAAAATAAAAAAAGAAGCATAACCCTACCGGCTCTTCATTGCTATACCAATACCCACCACCCTAAATTAAAAAATATGGACAGACGAGCGCACTAGAATAAAGAGAATGATTAGAAGAAAATAAATGGTCGGAGCAAAATAGAATACTAATTTGGAACAAAGGTGTGCAACAGACTCAATGTTATACCGATACCCACCACCCTAAATTAATAAACACGGACAGACGAGCGCAGTGGAATAAAGAGAACGATTAGAAGAAAATAAATGGTCGGAGCAAAATAGAATACCAATTTGGAACAAAGGTCGTACAACAGAATTTGGAAAAGGAATTAAGTGAATCTTGCAAGAATTGGGGAATGATGTTTTTTGTCTGAAGAGAATCAGAAGAGAATGGTCTATTGTATCAAAAGAGAAGAAGAATAACGTATCAAGAAAATAAAGGTGGCTGGTGATTTTTCTGGCAGCTAACACATGCTTAAATAGCTTGGGTCCCAAAACCCTATTGGCCCAACTTGGAAAAACAAGCCTAGCTCGGAAAATAAAAACAATCAGGCTTGAAAAGAACGAATAACAGGACCGGACTAAAGGCTTACAAAACAACCCGAAAACACTCGGCTACTCAAAACGAGCCCAAAAACAAGTTCGGGTCTGATAGGGGTAAAACGGTAATTTTCTATTGTCTCGATTTCTGTCTTGTTCAATGTGTCAAACAGACACATGGATCACTAGAAAAATACTGATTATACCTAAACGTGCTGACTAGACATACAACTAGGACGAGGTTTCACATGGTAGATACTGATATCAAGTATTCAGAGACGAAGAAGGGATTGAAAAAGGACAGATGATTAGACCCACTCTAGAAGCAACCATCAAGGTGTCAAAAGTTTGCATAGTTGTGCTCTCTGAAAATTATGCTTCTTCAAGGTGGTGCTTGGATGAACTGGTGATGATTATGAATCGCCAGGAGAGTGGACAGTGTACCGTTATTCCAGTTTTCTATTACGTGGATCCATCTGATGTGAGACGTCAGAGAGGAAGGTTTGCCGAAGATTGTGCTCGACACAAAGGGTGGGAGGAAGAGGAAAAAGTGGAAGGTTGGATAGCCGCTCTCGGAAAAGTTGGAGAAATAAGTGGAGAACACCTTGATGTTTCACAAAAAAGGTACAATACAAATACATTTAAAAGGAAAATAAATGTCTCTATAGAAAGAAGGATGCCTTTTTCCTCTTTTTCTTTTATATTTGAAATCAAGAATTATTTTTCTATTAACGTTTGTCATTTGGAAGTGCTGTAAATCGATTTGTACTTTTCTTACAAATTGTTCTCTCCTTGTTCATCTAGACATAAGTCAGAGGTGATTAAAAAACTCGTTGAAGATGTTGGAAGAATCAATGGTAAAGTATTTGGTGAATTCTCAATGTATAAGAATTTTTATTAATTAATGAATTTTTATTTTATCATAATATCAATCTTTTATGGTGTGGAATCAGGATTAAAAAAACAAAAATATGCATTCCACGTACTAGAGATAGTGGGTCAAGGTTTTAGAAGAGCTCTGGATAATATTTGGTCAATGCTGACATTGTATGAATGTACCACGGATTGGAGTTTGTGGTATGGGCGGGATAGGAAAAACAACACAGATGAAGCATATCCACAAATAACTTCAGAAAACATAGGAACAATTCCCTCAAAGTTTACTGGGTTACTGCTTCACAAGATTGTGACATTCCAGTATCGTATTGCTAAAAGTATGCATTTAGATATTTCAGAGGAAGAAGATAAGATATATAGAGCAGGGAAATAGGCCAAAGAATTGGCTGATAAAGGGAATTTCATTCTCATTATAGATGATTTGTGGGATTATTTTGATTTAGAGGAGGTGAGACTTCCTGAAGAAGGATATATGTTTTTTTTTTTTTTTTGAAGTTTGTCGAGATTGTATTAAAGAATGGTAATGTACAAGCATGAAAACAAAATGCAATAAAACAGAGGAACCTTGTCCTCGCACCAAAAGCACGATGAAACTTCAGGATCCCGTAGAGCAAAACCGCATCCTGATTTTTCACCAGCATTTTACATCTACCGTAACCTTAATGAGAGAAAATCCCCGGTGGGCAACAAAGTTAAACTATCTGGGCAGCCCTCCTGTAGATTATGCATGGCCCAACAAAACCCATGCCTGATGGCATTGTAAAACACCTCATTCGCACTGCATTCGACATGCCTAAAAACACGGGTATTTCGTCCCAGCCACAGGCTCCAGGTGCATGCAAAGAGTAACACAAACCATAATCCCTGCCAACGAGATGGGATCCAGAAACCTTCCCACTGCCGAAATAACTCTGCCACTGATCTTGGCTGGACCCAAGTTAGGCCCCACTGTTGGAATAAGAGTGACCAACTTCTCCAGGCTAAAGTACAATCCAGTAAGATGTGATTAGAATCTCCTTCCTCAAGACCACATGCCTCACACTCCCCCTACTCTGCAGAGAGTATACCAAATCGAATAAGTTGGGATTTTGCATAAAGCTTTTCCCTACACGCTAACCACATCAAGGTTTGCCACTTGGGAGCTCCTTGTTGCCTCCACACATTTGGGATCCTCGGCTCATCTATTGGGATCATCGCCTCCAAGGATTTGTAGCAGGTACTCACCGTAAAGGGTCTCAGTTGCTCATCCCACAACAGCTCATCGTCATCGTCAGGAGCAATATTCGGTTGAGAAGCATTCAACAAAGTCATCAAACGTTGAGCATCCTCCTCCTCCCATACAAACAAGCTTCTCCTCCAGAGCATACGCCATTCCCAAACCATGCCTACTCTGGTCCCAAACCGACATAACACACCTTCTTTCTCCAGTGATATAGCATATAATCTGGGAAAGATAAGTAATAAAGGCCGAGAAGTACACCAACTATCTTGCCAAAAAACTATTGAATTACCATTCCCCACTTTCCAGCGATGAAATTCAGAGATGCATTGGCCATTTGACAAGACTGTGCGACTGGTCTGTACTATCCCACGCCAAATTACAGAGGCCTGGGTAGGATAAAACTCGATCCCGTCATGTTTCAGTCTCGGGTGATACTTGTGCTTGATCACTTGTTTCCACAAAGAACATACATCAGTGGCAACTCTGGTACTCCATTTGGTAAGGAGTGCCTGATTCCGCAACAACAAACAGCCTATTCCAGCACCCCCTTGATCCTTAGCACGGACCACCACTGACCATTTGACTTTGCATAAGCAGCGTGTCTCTATTTTCCCCACCCACAGGAAGCGCCGCATCCATTTCTCCATATCCTTTCGAACACACATTGGCAGCTGAAAGAGAGACATGTAAAACACTGGCAGACTATTTAAAACAGATTTGATTAAGGTCAATCGTCCTCCCAATGAGAGCAAGGAGCCTTTCCAAGAGGCCAATTTACTACGAAATCTGTCCAGCACCGTCTTCCACGTACTACGTCTACGAGGATTCGCTCCGAGGGGTATTCCAAGGTATGTGAATGGCAGATTCTGGATTCGACAATGTACCTGGGATGCCAGCGCATTCGTTTCCCCACTAGCTGTATTTATGCCAACTAGACCCGACTTGAAAAAATTGATCTTCAGACCAGATAGTAACTCATAGCAGCGCAGTATCCGTTGTAGTCTGACCACTGCTTGCGGATCCCTTTGACTGAATAGAATCACATCGTCAGCGTATTGGAGGTGTGATAGAACAAGTCCACCAATAGAAACTCCCTGGAATAAATGGCAAGCTTCGGCTCTAAGCAATAGCCGAGAAAGAACCTCTGCTGCAAGGTTGAACAACAAAGGCGATAAAGGGTCGCCTTGCCGCAGCCCTCGACCCACCTTAAACTCGGCTGTTGGCGCCCCGTTGAAAAGGATAGCACATCGAGCTGATGAAACACAACTCTGAATCCAGTTTCTCCACTGCAGCCCAAAGCCCATGCGTTCCATAACTTCAAAAAGAAAAGTCCAATTGACCGAGTCGTATGCTTTCTGGAAATCCAGTTTCAAACACCAACTTTGTCGCCTAGACTTCTTCATCGAATGTAAGAGCTCATTTGCGATCATAATGGAATCTGCAATGTGTCTGCCCTCCATGAAGCCGGTTTGAAATGGCGAGATTAGTTGGTCCATCACACGCTTTAATCTTTGAGAAAGAATCTTGGCGATTATCTTGTACAAGCTATTTATCAGGCTGATCGGCCTGTAGGCATTGAAATCCGAGGCACCCGCAATTTTTGGAATCAACGTGATGTAATTGTTATTGATTCCTTGTGGGAGAACTCCACTGCGGTGGAACTCTTGAATCATTACTATGATGTCCCCGCCAATGACTGACCAAGCCTTCTTTATAAAATGGAAATTGAAACCATCGGGTCCAAGTGCTTTGTGACTGCCACAATCCCACACTGCACTTTTGATCTCGTCCTCTAGAAATGGGGCTTGTAATTGCTCTGCCGAGATGCTTGATAAACGAGGAAGGTCAAGCGTACCTAAACCCAGCCAGTGGGAGCCCTCTTCCGCAAACAGCTGTTGATAGTGTGCAGCTGCGGCTTCTTTGATTTCGGCTGGTGTGATGAGCTGCCTGTCATTCATTCGGATGGAGCCTATGAAGCTGTAAGCTCTCCGTATATTGGCGCTGGTATGAAAAAATTTGCTGTTCTTATCGCCCAACTTGAGCCATTGTTGCCTGGATTTTTGCCTCCACATCATCTCAAGTTTGTACTTTAAATCCCATTTTTGTGATTGCAGCTCATGGTATCTGGTAGGTAATGCCTCTCCCGACTGTCCTCTGAGCTGATCCAGGGAGTCAATTTCAGCTAACAGAGTTTTCAACTGACTGTCTAAAGCACCAAACTGGGTTTTATGCCACTCCCGCAGTTTCTTTTTCAAAAAAGAAAATTTCTTAATCACACTATAAGCACCAGGAAAACAGCTACCCGCCTCCCTCCAAAAAGCCTCCACTGTGTGAAGAAACTGAGGATACTCCCACCATACATCCCATGACCGAAAAGGGGTGCAACCCCACTGAAAAGAATCAGCCTTCACAATAAGGGGAACATGGTCTGAGAATCCTTTATCCCCAGCATATAATCTGTGGTGACTGAACTGGGTACACCATTGTGGCGATACCAAAACTCTATCTATACGTGAAGCACTACTAGAAGTAAACCATGTGTATGTCTTACCCAACAGAGGCAAATCAATCAAACCATTTCTGTTAATAAATAGTAGTAATCGAGAAGCAGCCGTAGAGTTAAAGAGAGTACCCCACCGTTCCGCTGCATGAAGCGACTTATTAAAATCCCCTAGTATGATCCAGGGGATATTGTCCACACCCTTCCGCCTTGTTATCTCCTCCCATAATAACCGTCTGTCTGCAGCCACGTTAGGTGCATGTAATCCCACACAGGAAAACATGAAGCCTGTATCTCTTACACGCATCTGAAGAAGCATCCAGCAGTCGAATTTTTCAACTCCAGTGACCTGCACCAGTGAATCATTCCAGAGACACACTAATCCCCCTGCCCTACCACAAGCATCAATCGTATCCCATTTTATGGTCGTGCCCGACCAGAATCTTGCCACCAAACGGTCAGAGAAGTTCTCCCTCTTCGTTTCACATAAGAATAAGATGCTGAGTTGTTCTTGTAATATAAGAGAGCGGACTTGCCGCTCCTTCATCTTCCCTCTACAACCTCTAATGTTCCACAGAGCTAGATTAACCATTATACTGCATAACCCTGTCTCTAGGTCCACCGAAATCACCTTAAGTGGCGCGATGGACTTGCCAGTCCCTGGTTTCAGCAGCAATCTGTATCTGCAATTTTTGTCTGATTGCATCCTTCGTGGTTTTCGTGCTGAGACCCAATTGTCCTGCAACCTCCATAGTGCGCTGGACTTCCTCATCAACTGTACAGATCGCCACTTCCGGAATCCTACTGTCCACCCGCAACTGAGAGTCATCACTCTTGTCAGTAGGTGCCGCAAGGAAAGAAGGCTCTTCAGCCAAGAGGGGGGTTCCACATTCGTGCAGATAACTGTTCTTCCCTGTCGAAAGGCTGCCCGTGGGTTTAACACGCTTATGCTTCTTAGACTTCTCGAGCCTCCGAGTGCCAGACCCAGTAGTGTGCCTAACCCGCGATGCCTTGTCCCCCTGGATCCTCATTCGCATAAAAGCCATCTCTTCGAATGATGAGTGTAAAGCAGAGATGGGTGCAGAATATGTTCCTGGTGCACATTCTGAAAGTGTTTTACGATAAACAGGAGGCTGGCCCGCATTCACCAATGCTGTTGGGCTAAAGCCAGGGTCATGGCAATTACTTGACAGCCCGTCGCCACTTGCTGAATGGCTTATGTGTTCAGCCCCTTGCTGAATGAGCTGGTGGGCGGATCCATCTGGGGCTGACTGTGTGGGCAAGAGTGGCCTTTTTAATTGAGTGGGGACCCCTTCTTCAAAGTAGATTGAATTGTTACCAGCCGCCCGTGTCTGACATTGTCCCAGCTTTGTCTTCTGACTACTAGCCTTTGCCTCAGTCATAGGAGTACTATCCTTACTCCTACCAACATCACTGTGCCTGTCAGCTGAAAAGTTGGGTTTGGATGGGGCAAAAAGGCTATGGCAATCTCCTGAAACAGAGCCTTTTTCCCCTACCTCTGGCTCTTCAAAACTCATAGCGTTGACTTCTCTCACCTGCACTGGGTATGACTGTCCCTCAATCCTCAATTTCAAACTGTGGTGAACGTTCTCCTTGCTGGTGGTAACGATTTGCAAAACCGCACACTCTAAATGCCTCCACGACAATGTTAGCGGATGGATTTGAACGACAGAGCCAAAGGGCTGTATAATTTGTGTGAAGGCTCCTTCAAACCATGCATTAAGAGGAAGCCCACTAATCTCCACCCAACACAAACGTCTAGGAGTAGTATCTGCGGGACTCCATGGATGCAAATCATAGAACTTCATACGCCAGAAGTCTGTATTATGATTCAGTTCGTTATGCATTTGTTCGATTGTCTCAAACACAAGAAGTTTCTAGTGCAGACCCAAATCAAAGCAGTGGACATAAGCTGGTAGCTCTAACTGAGGAATATGAGGAGTTCTAATAATACCAACAACACATTTTTGGAGACGCGACCACCTTATCCCCAAGAACTGACGTGTTGTGTACAGCTGCGACCTCTGCATACAATCGACCGTCTGTCTCCCTCAGAGATGGATGTCTTGTGGATGGTCTTGTATTGGATATCCCGGCTGTTGCAGCCTCTGGTCGCTTTGGCGCAGGCGATACCCGTGAGGCCCCTGTACCACCTTCAAAACGGGCCACATTGATACGTAACCAAGCATAACCACCGAGTCGCAGGTGCAATCGGCGACATCTAGCATCTTCCTGAACCCCACACCGTACGAACTTCACGAAACCGAAACGCATGCCCTTCTTGGAGAGGCGTCCGGGGATAAAAGTGTCCACCACTGGTTCCACTTCAGCCACTACCCGAAACAAGTTTGTGGAGCTCGAACCTTCAGTAATACCTTCAACAAAATATGAAATGTACCTGTCTGTATGAAGTACCTGTGCAGGTTTCCACTGGGACTGGGTCTTGCCTGAGTGGGTATGGGCTTGGGGTCTGGATAAATCGGCTGCTGCTGATGATGAGGCCCCCATCTTACCAATACCATGAGGCAATGGAGAAGGTGGGGACGGATTTTGGGTTTGGGTGGGGTTGTTTGCCGGGGTAGAGAGCGGGGGGAGCCATGGTCGTTTAGAGAGAGACATTGTTCTTCACCCTTCTACTGTTGGCTATTTTACTGTTGATTTGCACGAACCCTGGACAAGAAGGATATACGTTGATGTTCACAACTTGATCACTTAATGTTTGCCGGCAAATGAATTGTCAAGAGGAAGACATAATCGAGGTTGAGTCACTTTCTGGCGAAGAAGCTTGGACATTGTTCGAGAGAGAACATGGATTCTGTGACATCAAGGTGGAATCATATGCAAGAGCAATTGTGGAAAAATGTGATGGTTTACCACTTGCTATTAAATCCTAACACGACATATTCTCCCAAAATAAGGTGGTTTTTCTCTTCTGGAGGTAATGCAAAGCCAAAGAAGGGAAGGGGAAGGTGGATTAATATAATATGAAATAGGTGTTATTGCTCCCGTAGTTCCTGCCAAGGCAGTCATATTGCCTGGAAAAAATGAATTAATTTTGATCAAACAGTCTCATGAAATGAAATGGTACGGTAGCTAGCCTGTGTTGTTTTTCTTTTAAAAAAAGAAATTTTCTGTGAAATTTCTTCCCTTTCCCTCACTCTCCCCAAATTGACGAATCTATCAGATTTGCCAAGTCTCCACACTATTTACAGTGGAAAACTGATTTGTGAGTCTTTGAATAACCTTGGTTCGATGGAAAGGCGACCCTCCTAGCGAGTCTAGCTGGAAGAAAAATTTCGATCTTTGGCAGTACCAAGACGAAATCAACAAGTTCTTGAGGCATCACATAACCAGGACGTTGTTGAGTTTAGTGGGGGAGAATGTCACGACCAAAACTCAGACTACGTGTCATTCGACTTCGTGTGTGACACATCCCCAAATTCGAGATCCTCAATCAAGGGGAATCGACACCTTAAAGGAGAATCAATCAGAGAAAATCAAGGAACACGTCCCCCAATTCAAGATCCTCAATCAAGGGGAATCAGCACCTTAAAGGAGAATCAATCAGAGGGAATCAAGGAATTCAATGGGCAATCCGTGCTTGTCTTGTATATCTTTGTATAGACACCGTTAGATCCGTTAATTCGATATCCACCATTCATTGGGGAGCTGTATTGGCTATATAAGGGGTGTCTCCCCTCATTTGTAAACATCCACCAAATCTTGCAATATTGAGAGTTTAGAGCTTTCTCTCCATTCTATTGTGTCTCTCTCTCTCTTTTGGTTGGTTTCTAAGCTTAGCATTCTAGCTAGCTTTGTGAGGAAGGCTGACTTAGCCTATTGTGAGAGCGATAGTCTAAGGCTGCACGGAGAGTTTCTATTCCGCAAAACTCTAGTCCCGTGACACTGTGCACTAGATACGAGCCCGAGCTCGTCTTTGCACTCCAATCTCCAAAAAATTATTTTTTCAAAACTTTTTAAATTTTTCTTTGTTATTTTCTTAAAAAAAACTTAAATAACCTAAATAAAAAGATTTTGAAAAAATAATAATTATTAAAATTGAAATATTCATCAAATCATAGCTCCATTATAACCCGGGGGGTGTGGTGGAGTGGTAAGACTCCTCCTCCCTTAATCATAAGGTTAGGAGTTCGAATCCTGCCTTTGGGTATGGAACGCTTTAAAAATTCCGGGCCAGCTGAACCCACCCTTAGCCGATGCTTACGAGGCAGCGTAGGGGATTAGTCACTGTGATCGATGGTGGATACCCCTATACGTTCAAAAAAAAAAAAAATCATAGCTCCATTATTAATTTTGGATTTATGCCTTCAATAAGAACTAGTAACCAATTCGATCTCGATCTAACGAAATAAACGCAGCAAAAGTGTGGAATCTGTGCACAATTCTCCTAAGAGTGATCTCTAGAGAATGATTGGAGAACCTCTTTGAGTGTTTAGTGTGATTGTTTTATGATGTACGAATGCCCAAAGATCACATCTGTTAAATAAAATATTAGGTGGGCCAATTGCTAATCAATGACATCTTTATTAGCAATAGGTTCACGAGTTTCTATATGTATTCGAAATGCAATCCACATCGTCAATTAAGATGATTAAGCTCGATATTATAAGCTAGTGTGGATTACGTATTTTCATATTATTGATATATTCTGTTTGTGCATGCACAAACCCATATGAATATTATTAATAGACTACATTGATATTTAGTCTAAATTATTTTAGCACGGTATAGAAGTGCATTAAAGTCACCCAGAGCAACCCAGTGACTATTAATACCACTATTCAATCTCGTCCAATAAAGCTCTATATCTCGGAGTCGGACTGCCAAATATTGCGGTGCACTCGCCAAAGACTTCGGATGACTTCCAGCCGAAGTGAATATGCTGCTGCGAGTGCTCTTTCTTGTCTCTTTCCTTACAGCCAACCAAGCGATGGAGTCTTGATAAATTGTCTTCAATTGGTTTGCTTTCATTTAATTGTCCGCATAAGCCATCTGAATGCAATATTATATTAGTTTATAATATTAATTTATAATTTCGGATTAGAGACAGAGAGGGTATTGCAAATGGACAGATGATTGAGTCTACACTAAAACGAGTTATCCAGGAGTCCAAAGTTTCCATAGTTGTGCTCTCTAAAAACTATGCTTCTTCAAAGTGGTGCTTGAAAGAACTGGAGATGATTATGAATCTTTACGAACAAGGACAGTATACCGTTATTCCAGTTTTCTATAAAGTGGATCCATCTGATGTGAGACATCAGAGAGGGAGCTTTGAAGCCATTGCTGACCATGAACCCTCTCAAGGAAGGGAGATAGTGGAAGGTTGGAGAGCCGCTTTAAGAAAAGTTGGAGACATAAGAGGAGAACATGTTAATGATACACAAGAAAGGTACAATACAAACACATTATTTAGATTTTCCACTTTTAATTTCTTTTTTTTTTGAAGTGAATATTTATTTTTCTGTTAATGTTTGACATTTGAAGATGCTGTAAATCGATTTATAAGTTCCTTATAAATTATTCTCTCCTTGTTTATATAGATATGAGGCACCGGTGATTACCAAAATCATCGAAGATGTCGGAGGAAAAATCAATGGTAAAGCATTTGATGAATTCTCAATGTATAAGAATTTTTATTAATTAATGAATTTTCATTTTATCATAATATTAATCTTTTATGGTGTGGAAACAGGACTAAAAAAACGAAAATATGCATTCCACGTACCAGAGATGGTGGGTCAAGGTTTCAGAGGAGCTCTCGATAATATTTGGTCAATGCTGACGCAGTATGATGTACCACGGATTGGAGTTTGTGGTATGGGTGGGATAGGAAAAACAACACTCATGAAGTATATCCACAAAAGACTTCAGGAAACATCAGAACAATTCCCTCACGTCTACTGGGTTACTGCTTCACAAAATTGTGACATCTCCAGTTTACAGGATTTTATTGCTAAACGTATGCATTTAGATATTTCAGAAGAAAAAGAAGAGATATATAGAGCAGCAAGACTGGCTAATGACTTGACTGATAAAGGGAGTTTTGTTCTCATTATCGATGATTTGTGGAATTATTTTGATTTAGAGGAGGTGGGACTTCCTCAAGGAGGATATAAGTTGATGTTCACAACTAGATCACTTGATGTTTGCTGGAGAATGAATTGCCAAGAGGAAAACATAATCAAGGTTGAGTCACTTTCTTGTGAAGAAGCTTGGGAATTGTTCAAGCGAGAACATGGATTCTGTGACATCAAGGTGGAACGGTATGCAAGGGAGATTGTGAGAGAATGTGATGGTTTACCACTGGCTATTAAAACAATAAGGAGAAGCATGAGGGGAGAAGAAAATGATTATGGATGGAGAGTCGCAGCGAACAAAATAACAGATTCAACACATGAAAAAAGAGACATGGATAAAGTCTTTTCCTCACTGAGATACAGTTATGATTGTTTAAATTATGATTTATCTTTGCAGCAGTGTTTTCTATATTGTGCACTGTTTCCAGAAGATTTTACGATTGAGAGGGATGAGTTAATAGAGTTGTTGATTGTTGAGGGGATAATAAAGAGGAAAAAGTGCAGAAGAGAAGAAGTTGATGAGGGCAAAGTCATGCTCACCAAGCTTGTCAATCTTGGCTTGTTAGAAGAAGTAGAAGAAGTTTTTTTTCGATATTCAGTGAAAATGCATGATGTGATGAGGGATATGGCTCTCAAAATATTAAGAGAGGAGTCATCGGTGATGGTTGAAGCGGGCAAGAAATTGATGGACTGTCCAGATGCAGAAAAGTGGGACCAAAGTCTTGTTAGAGTCTCATTAATGGAAAACAAGATCATGGAAATTGGTTCTGATGATTGCCAGCCAATATGTCCCAATTTGTCAACATTGTTGTTATCTCAAAATTCCGAACTGAAGATGATTTCAGATAGTTTTTTTGAAAGATTGGATGGTCTCAAGGTTCTCGATCTTTCTCGTACAGGTATCCAGAGATTGCCTAAATCCATCTCTAATCTGGTGAGGCTTTCTGGATTGTTGCTTCAATATTGTCGTGAATTAGAGCATATACCATCGCTTGCCAAGCTCAAAGCGTTGGAGACGTTGAATCTCATAGGATGTAGGAGTATTAAGAAAGTGCCCGATGGTATGGAGTTTCTGCATAAGCTCAGGTATTTAGATCTTCGACATTGCATCGAGTTGAAGGAGTTTCCGGCAGGTATACTGCCTAATCTTTCCCGGCTACAAGTCTTGAGAGTTGGAATGAATTTAAAATTGAAAGGTGAGGAGGTGGGATACTTGAAAAAACTGGAAGATTTGTCATGCAGTTTCCCTAATCTAGCAGAGTTCAACAAATATCTCAGATTTGCAAAGCCACTGCATAAATTCCAAATTTATGTGAATCCAATAGATGAACAGTTTTATTTTGAGATGGGCGATATAAATATTTTGGAGGTTTGGGAGAGTGATCTCCGCACGGGTTTGCATAAGCTTCCAGAAGGAATAAAATATCTCAGATTCAGTAACTGCAAATTCGAAGCGGGGAGCTTAAGTGACTTGGAATGGGTTTTAAATGGTACAAATGAATTGGAGAAAATTGAACTTGAGAGGTGCGAGGGAGTAAAGTGGATTGCGTCCGTACGAGGATTGTCAGCTAATATATTTTCAACACTGGAGGTGATATATCTTAGTGACTTGAGCAATTTACATAGCCTTATTCCGTACGAGGATGAGAATGAGAATGAGAATGGTGGTCCTCTAGCATTGCCTTTTACGGAGAGCTTTGCTTGTCTCAAGAGGATTGAAATATCAGGCTGTCACAGCATGAAGAAGCTGTTTCCTCTGGGCTTGTTGCAGAACCTCCAAAATCTGGAAGATATTTCTATTGAGGAGTGTGATGGATTAGAGGAGATAATAAGTGAAGAAATCAGCACCGATTACTCTTCCCATTCCCTCACTCTCCCCAAATTGAAGACACTGTCTCTACTTCACTGTCACAGTATGAAGAAGCTGTTTCCTCTGGGCTTGTTGCAGAATCTCCAAAATCTGGAACTATATTTCTGCTAGTGAGTGTGATGGATTAGAGGAGATAATAAGTGAAGATATCAGCACCGATTACTCTTCCCATGTTGCCTCACTCTCACCAAATTGAAGATACTGTATCTACTTCGCTGTCACAGTATGAAGAAGCTGTTTTCCTCGGGGCTTGTTGCAGAACCTCCAAAATCTGGAAGATATTTCTATTGAGAAGTGTGATGGATTAGAGGAGATAATAAGTGAAGAAATCAGCACCGATTACTCTTCCCGTTCCCTCACTCTCCCCAAATTGAAGACACTGTCTCTACTTCACTGTCACAGTATGAAGAAGCTGTTTCCTCTGGGCTTGTTGCAGAATCTCCAAAATCTGGAAGATATTTCTATTGAGGAGTGTGATGGATTAGAGGAGATAATAAGTGAAGAAATCAGCACCGATTACTCTTCCCATGTTGTCACTCTCCCCAAATTGAAGACACTGTCTCTATTTCGCTGTCACAGTATGAAGAAGTTGTTTTCTCGGGGCTTGTTGCAGAACCTCCAAAATCTGGAACATATTTCTATTGATGAGTGTGACGGATTAGAGGAGATAATAAGTGAAGAAATCAGCACCGATTACTCTTCCCATGTTGTGACTTTGCCCAAATTGCGGGGACTTACTCTATCAAGTTTGCCAAGTCTCCACAGAATTTATGGTGGGAAACTGATTTGTGAGTCTTTGAAAAATCTTACACTTGGAAAATGCGGGATGCTAAAGAGGATACCCATTTCTCTCCCTCTCCCATCTGTTAATCTAATCGAAGATGGTCCAAGAAAGTGGTGGGAAGAAGAGATGAAATGGGACGATCCCGATGCCAAACAAATCCTCAAGCCTTGTGTCGATTTTCCTTATGAATCTTGTTATTCATAATGAATCTTGAAATCAGGGGTGATATTGTGTGACTGAGCACGATAAACTAGAGTCTCTTTTATTTCCAGAAGCAAAGAATTTGTTGTTCACTTAATATATATGATTCTGCTCCTCTTTCAAGAATGTTGGTCGTCAAGAATTGATGTATTCTTCAATACCAAAACAGCTAATGGATTATGTTCTTTACTTTATATGCATGTCAAGATAAAAATTCAAAAAATGAAAAGTCTTCAACTGATAAAATAACTGTGTCCCTTGAGAGACAAGTAAGCAGGGATTTCTGATCATTCAGCCTGTGATTTACAGGTCAAACAGTAGTCCGAGCACAGTTAATTTCTGGTTATGAGAGCCATTCTAAAACAAACACAATCAGATGCCATGATCTGTTTGATCAATTTAAGTCTACAAGCATTAAAGGGTTTCCCTCAGCTCGTCATGGTTCCTTCACCAACTTAATCAGAACAGCCTGATGATCCATCCAACCTATCAGTAATACAAAGGTTGTAGTGGGGAATCATTTTGTAGTTCTTCGAAGGTAGATATTATTGCCCACAGACACAATAGTGAAGATCATGCTTCATATGCAAGTGGCTCTTACTATTCCTAGGCAGCTTCCAACATTCATCGTGATAGTTGCGGCAGATGCTGGATTCATTAGCCAATACGGGTACTTCGCAAGCCCTGCACTTGACAGCTTTTTCATTAAAACAACTTGGATCTTCCTTGTCCCTCAATGTCACTGCACTTAAAAATGCATGATTTGATGGGGTAGTTATTTCTGTTCATCTCAGCTATTTTCAGGTGTGTATGTCGATTTTGGTTTGGTTTTGGCACATGGGTTTTATTTGCAAAGCTCTCTGATGGTGTTGTTTTTGTTCTTTGCTGATAGGAACTCCGGTAACTCGCTGGGCAGCTGTGGCACTTGGTGCTGGAGTGGGCATTGGCTCTGCATACTCCAACTGTTCTCGAATTTTTGGTGAATCTTCACAGAGTCCTCCTCCAAAGTGCTCCACTACTTCACTGGAATCTGCACCTCTCCGGACAGTCGGTGTTCCTACACATGAAGTTCAGTGCTAACCCTTCTTTCACCTGCCTTGACATACAGTGTATAGTTCTGTTGATTTCATGTTCTTTCTATCAGTTCGATAATCACTTAGAAGGGAATGTTCTTGTTCATGTTCATATTCATGTTATGCTCTTTTTCTACCAGGATGGCCAGGAGTAAGAGCTAAAACCTGAAGCTACACTCAAGTTTGTTCTGTTCCAGGTCAGAGCTTCCTTATAAATGAGATAGTTACTGTTTCATCTTTTTGCCCTTCGTTTTCCCTGCTCATAAATGTAGCACAACCAGAATATTAAGCAACAGTTCTCTTTTGTTGCCATGGATGGGGTTCATAATCTGTACATCAACTGAATCTTCTTTTTTTTCTTTTTCTGAAGACTTCTTATTTACTGCATTCCTAATGATTGGATGGCAAGTTTGGCTGCAACCATTGAAACGTTGTTGTTAAGAAACTCCAGGGACTGGTCCAGTCTTTGTACTGTGTCCCTCACATCCATCGCCCTCCGCTTCTGCTGCTGCAACTCGATCTTTTCATATGGGGTAGAACCTGTGGAACGAACAGGAACAATCTTATCACTTTGGCTCCAAGACAACTTTCTTTCAGGGGAAAATATTTCTTTGCCTTTTCAACCACTATTGGTTTCAAATCAGGATCCGAAAAAAGATCAATCGATATGGATATACTTCATTAAAAAAATTTTAAAAAAAATTCTTCTGGTGAAACTGAATACTAATGAATCAAAATGGCAACAGAACATAATCCTGAAGCCAACCGAGCACGGAAACATGCGAAAACGATGCTTAAATATGTATATGTTCCTTATTTGGAAACAAGGATAGGAATATTTGCCTGAAACAAGTTGGAATGCCACCAAGGATATGCGTTCATTGAGAGGTGGGATGAAAGCTTCGCTGCATTCAAGGGATGGTTCCTTTTCTGCCCATGTTAGAGAGTTAGCAAGACAAGTCTGCAGCAATGATGTGTCGGTAACCTGTCGACAGAATATATCTAATTAGACAGAATATTTATGCATTTTCCCCTGGGTTAAGAAATCAATATCTTCGGTTCATCAACTCTCCGAAATGCATTGTACATACTTATTGAACATTTATGCATAAATTTCCTTATACTTAACAAATACAGATCAAAATCCGAGATGATATTAGATCCTTATGCTTAAACTCAGGCAGAAAAACATGTAAAGAACTAACAAATCATGATGGAAATACTCATATGCACAATGTAAGTGTGACAGGAACAGGCGTCTTACTTTTAGTTTGATTTCCAGGTTATTCAACTTCTTTGTAGCTTCTTTTACAGCAACAACTTTAGAGCTTAATTCCAATGCACCATCAAGAAAACTGTCCCGCACAGGAATGACTTCACCTGTCCAGTAAGGCTCTGACTGAATGTTCAAATTCCAAACATTACGATAGATCGAAGATCTTTACTATAGATTCAGAAAAAGAAAGACTTATTGTTTATACAAGATCCAACTTAGAATTTTCTTGCATAGTTCCCATAGTTGCCACCTTGTTTCCATTTTTCTACCCACAAATCACAGCTCTAATTTATGGATCTTTACCATAAGAAAAAGGAAAAAGTACGAAAGGATCATCTAGGTGTGCACAACTTCTGCTGCAAAAAGATTGAAACCAATAGTTTTCATGTGATTCATCTGTCCATCACCCTTTCATATTTGACTGACCTGTAGCATTTGCAAAATCTTGACACGACCGATTCCTCTTATAGAAACTAAGGCACCAACATCCAAACGTACGACCTGCAAAGCACTTGAACTCAGAACATATGGACGAGTTTCAAGGCAGAGAGCTTAGTCTTTTCAGAGGCTTACATTTTCGATGTTAACCAAGCAGCCATATTTTGCAGCAAAAGATACCTCATTTTCCGAAAGGCGGATGAGATCCAAAACAAAATGCACAAAAAGCTTATTTCTTGACAGTGACTGCGCAACCAAAAGTGAGGCTCAGCTTATCAAAATATGGATAGAGCAGTTACGAAATCTTCACGACTAGTGATGTGCAACACGAAGAAACAAAAACTCCAAGGCAATTTGCAGTTCAGCACTTCCAATCCTCAGAAAATAGCTTTTGAAGTACAAGAAAATACAGCAAGCCTTAGTTCATGAGGAGATCAGTCAATTATAAGCAAGCCCACACCTATATCTACATATATCTTAGGGATGATACAATCTCTATTCTAAGGAAGAAAATAACAACTGCAACAGCTAACAATTTCAGCACTGATCTTTACATGGACCAGTTTACCTTCTCCAGTAGTGCTAAACATCTGGCTTCATATAAATGCAGCGTCTTCCTCTCAGATGGAACTAGGACCTGTAGTGCATAGCAGAAGAAGGATACTAAACATCACATTATATGATTTAGACTGGAAAAAGAAAACAGTTTATACTGATGATGATCATTGAGTTCAGCAACCCTAATTCTTGATTAACTCTCAGGAAAACTCTCTCGAAGTTCACTTATCGACAAAAAGTACCTAATTACAAAGCTATATGGCAAAGCAACACTTGATTAGCTCGGTTCAATTGAAACCCACTTCACGCAATACATAATAGCAGAGAAGCCCTTTATTTCCATTGACCATTCAGAAGACAAAACCTAAAGCTCTAAAGAACGTCTTGAAACATATCTGTTGGATTAAAGAAAAGAGAACAAAACCTGTTTGGAGTTCAAAGGAAGAAGCGGCAGCACTACAGAGCCAATAGCACGGGGAGAGAGACGCCAACCTTTGATTGGCTTTCTCTGCTGATGTCTACCAAACACATTCACTTCAAAACGGAAGGAATCTGACAATGGGTTTGGAGTTACAGCACAAAACTGCGAGTTTCCAAGTCTGCTTATGGTAAAACCACCAAAATTTGAGACATCCGTGATTGTTCTACAGCAAGTCATGGACTGAAGAGAGTATGAGTACTCAAAAAGAACTTTTCTTCTTCTATTTCTTTCTGCTGCTGCTAGTACTTCTACTTTCACATAAAGAGTAGAAAGAGAGATCCTTTTTTCTGCTGCTTATCAGTTCTTTTCCCCTTCTTTCATGTGTGGATTGAATTTGCCTGTTGGTCTGTAAATATTACAATGGTTAGCATCACCCAATCCTTATCCTCAGTATAACAAATGGCTGACACAGAAAATCAACTAGCTAACCCAAATCTTCTTTATTCAAGACCCAGTTAAGCAAATAGTTGATGTTTGAAGATAGAGACTAGGCGGAATTCATTTTAATTTTTAAAAATATCAAAAAATTATAAAAGATTAATTTTTTATATATATATTTGATTAAATTATCTTACATGAATGAACGACATAGAACTCCATGTGCGTTTGTCGTGTTGTCGTGTTGTAGTAAACCCGGGACACGTGTCCAGAATAGTTGAAGTTCCCAAGGGAAATACAGAGCAGAGGCAGTTGCAAGAAAGGCTCTGTAACCGAAGAGAATTGATCATCCTTCTGCACCAAGTAATCCCTTCTCCCACAGAGAGACGATAGAAGAGAAGAGAGGGAAGTGAAGAGAGAGTGTAAATGGACGAACCCCCAAAGAATGATTTCTGCTCGGTTTGTCACGGGCGGTTCATTGCCCCTTGCCAGGCCAATTGCTCTCACTGGTTCTGCGGTGATCTTCAATTCCCTGTCTCTGTTTTTCCCATTTGGGTTTCATTTGCTGTTGGGTCGAGACTCGAAAGTGAAATTTAGTAGTTATTGTCGTCATTGGTTGATTAGGGGATTGTATCATGCTAGTTTGGCACCATGAGTCCGCGTTTCAGCCGTGCAAGTGCCCGCTGTGTCGCCGGCTGATAACACTGTTGGTTCCCGGTGAAGCCTCGCTGAGGGAGCAGAATGACCCTGATGTCGCTAATATTCTATCCAAGATTGAGAGATATAACAATCTCTTTGGTGGCGCTAGAACCAGTCTCCTTCAGGTGTTTCTTCCAATACACATACTTATATATGAACCCTAATAGTTTTGGTAGGCAAAAGGTTAGGAATTTGATTAAAAATCTTTTCTTTTTGCATTGTTATGATGAATGGCACTCATAATTATGTAATCTAGTAACCTTAATCTGCAATGTCTTCATGTTTGAATGCTGCTGTTCAAGGCAAATGCAAGTTGTAATAGAGGAATTCTTTTATCTGCAGAGAGTGCAAGACCTTCCATTTCTTCTCCGAAGGTTGTTACGAGAGATAATGAATCCCGAAAGATCACTTCCTTTTGTCATCAGAGCTCGTGTTTATCTCGCAGTTAAGTGAACTAATATCTATAGAACGGTTCTTGTTTCTTGCACTGAAGTTATCATTCTGTATATATTCTTTTTTTTTCTTTCTCCTAGCATTTTTGTGTATATCGGATGTTCGGATTTGGATGGTTATAAAATCTTAGCATGGTTATCAGAATGATTATTCGTGTGGTTAGTTCAATCCTCATGTTTCGGAGAGAAGAGGGGTGGGAAGAATGAGATATTGCAGTCTAGTTGCTAGAACTTCTGTTTGTGGATTGAACAATTCGTTATTCATGTAGGATAGCCGTCAGTACCGAGTCGAAATCTCTCATATTCTGTATACTTGGTGGAAGAAAGGAAGTATCAAGGAGCCTCTGCATACATAGATTGCATCATGAGCATCCGGAAAGGCCAGCAATGGCCTTCCTGTTTAGTGTTGCTATGGCGTGAAGAAAGAATGGTCACTGCACTGGAAGGAAAAAAATAAATTCCGGGAGTCATCATTGTAAGAATGTTATCCATGAACAAACAACTGATTCAGAAAATTCTAAACTGCTGATAAAACTTCGAATGCCATTTCCCTTCCGACCCCATCATCAACAAACGACATGAAAATTCCGATGTAGCACCAACTCTAGAATGTAGTAGCATGAGGTGTGGTAATGATCTCATTTAGCTGCAGTGTTGATTCATGGAAATCCTTATAGTGGATTGATGTATGATATCAACTATCAATTGAATTCAACATGCCGGATAACATTCCTGGATTAATTGATCTATGGCCAGGCATTTTACATAGGGTTCTTAAACCTTTTTTCTTGTGCACAGATGGTACTAAGTGCAGTTTATGTTATCAGCCCTGTGGACATATTTCCTGAAGGTGACTCTCATTGCCACCCTTTTCTCCTTTACATTGAACGGCATAACTTTTATGTCGGTATCATGTTAGGTAACTGATATGCCAGTTGATGGTGTTAATATGCAGCAATTCTGGGTATCGTAGGCCTCCTGGATGATTTCATAATTGTTCTTATCTGCTCTCTTCATGTTGCTGCTATAAATTAATCATATATAGATATATCAGAAATTTTCATTATATTTAGACATATAATCATATTATCATTAAGGAATCTACACACATTATCAAAAATAACAACTCTAAATATTCCATTCATAATAATCACTAAAGTTTTGAATTTCATATTATATATCAAATATTTCAAATTATAAAATATATAGAAAGCCTAATTATTTTATTTAATCTTTCTTATAAACAGAAATTAATCATTCGGATTATTTTGACAGCATTGACAATTTTTTGGGTTGTGCTGTTAATTTCTTGAGTGAAAATTAAAAAAGAAATGTCTTGAAACAAAAGAGTCTTACAGAAGTAGAAGGGTGCTTTTAGACATATCTGAAACACAAACTAGTTTGGTAGATTCTGGCTCACAGTTTAGTTGATAGACCAATCCCTGGAGAGAGTGTGTTGTTCACTTTACCTATCTTTTTTTTTTTTTTCCCTCTGCAGGAAGACATTGGCACAATGGCCTTGTCACTGGCAGCAGCCGCGACGCACTCGGCGCTGATGTCCAGAACTTTTCCACAGCTCTTTCTCCATTCAACAGGAAAGAATGGGTTCGCCTGTTTCTTTACACCCTTCTCTTCCTTCTCCACCTTTGTCGCACTACCTACTAAGAGTAGCAGAAAGTCGTGGAGACAACCTGTCGTTTCTATGCTCGAGATTGGCGGTGTTAAGATTGGTAAAGATGGTATGCTCTGTATCCTTCAGTCTCTCAAAATTTCCAGTTTTGGTCACTGCTCAAGTGGGTTTGCTTCATTTGGGCTTCAGTCATGTCAAGTTTGAACCTTTATGCAATTCTATGTAATGGTGTACAATTGTCTCAGGTGAGTTGATTATGATTATGGATGTTAATTGAACTGATGGATTGTGTTTGTGCGGAAATTATCCTTGTGAATCTGGGAATGATACAACAACCTCAATCTTCCTGGGATCCACCAATATTCTTCTAGCCGACACAACATGTCCCAAGAAACTTACTTCTCGCAACCAGAACTCGCATTTAGAGAACTTGGCGTATAACTGCCGAGCTCTAAGTGTCTCCAATACTATCCTCAAATGCTCGGAATGCTCTTCCTCTAACTTTGAATAAATGAGGATGTCATCAATGAAGACAATCACGAACCGATCAAGGTACTCCCGGAATACTCGGTTCATCAAATCCATAAACACTGCCGGCGCGTTTGTCAACCCAAACGGCATCACCAAGAACTCATAATGTCCATACCGGGACCTAAAAGCTGTCTTCGGGATATCTGACTCACGAACTCGCAACTGATGATAACCCGACCTCAGATCAATCTTTGAGAACACCGATGCTCCCTGAAGCTGGTCGAACAAATCATCTATTCGGGGCAGAGGGTAATTGTTCTTCACGGTAACCCGGTTCAACTGTCGGTAATCAATGCACAACCGCAATGAACCATCTTTTTTCTTTACGAACAATACCGGTGCTCCCCACGGTGATACACTGAGCCTAATAAACCCACGATCCACCAAATCCTCCAACTGGGTCTTCAACTCCTTCATCTCTACTGGAGCCATCCGATACGGCGGGATGGATATCGGGTTTGTTCCGGGAATCAGCTCGATCCCGAACTCCACCTCTCTCTCCGGCAGTAACCCGACTATATCATCTGGAAATACATCCGGAAACTCACTGGCAACCGGAACTTGATTCAACTCCAGTGACTTGGCTGAGGTGTCTCTGAGATGGGCTAGAAATGCTGTACAACCCTTACTGATCATCTTCTTCGCACTAAGCCATGAGATCATACAAGTAGGCACAACACGCCTATCTCCCTCAAAACAATACTCTGAACTATTGAGTAGACTAAACCAAACCCGCTTGGTGAAGCACTCCATCCGGGGATATCGGGCTAAGCATTCCATACCCAATATGACATCCAATTCTCGGATATCAAGTGGAATCAAATCTGCCTCAATTTCAACTGATCCCATCCTCAAAACACAACCCAAATAAACTTGACTGCAGGTCAACTGCTCACCTAACGGGGTTAAGACCGCGATCGGTGGAACCAAGGGTGACAACGGACGATCTGCACTAATTGCAACTCTGGGACCCACAAACAACCTATTCGCTCCGGGGTCTAACAATACTCTAGTATAACGAGAAAAAATTGTAACAGTACCTGTCACCATGTTGGGGTTGGCACAGGCCTCGACGTCGGTCAATGTGAAAAGTCTAGTAGGCCTCGGTTGTGATGGCTGAGCAGACGGATGAGTACCAGAAGGTCTGTCTGGTGCTTTGGACGGGGGCCTGGAAGAAGCATGTGAACCAGCGTGGCTACCGCTCGGTCTTGGGGCTTCGAAAGGCTGTGAGGCATTACGCCTCGGCTTCGGACAATCTCGAGACATATGGCCGACCTCGTCATAGTTGTAGCACTTCCGCAAATGCAGACAAGGAGGGATGTGGTGCTGACGGCAACTAGCACACCACGACATAGATGGTCGGCTCACACTGTAACTAGAAGTAGCTGGCTGTGACCGGGTGGTCCCGTAATTACCTCCTCGAAAATGGGAAGGTCTCGAAGGGTACGGTCCTGCGGAACGACTCGGTCTAGAATCATGCCTCGTACCATGCCGAATCGGACCTCTACCCGATGGAAAATCTCTACAGCCCTGACTGTGAGTCTTCCGACTCTGAATCATCTTCTCAGCGTCGGTGGCAGCAACGGCCAAAGCCTGCAGGTCATAAATCGACGTCGTACCCACAATCGATCGAATATCACTGTTCAACCCATCCTGAAAACGACGAGCTAACTTCGCCTCCACACGATCCTCAGCTGGAGCAAATCGAGACAACTCCTTTAGCTCTGACTCGAACTCCAATACAGATCGGGAACCTTGCTTCACCTTATAGAACTCTGACCTCTTCTCATCCTGGTGAAATTGCGTATAAAACCGGTTATTGAACTCGCCCAGAAACTGATCCCACGATGGTTGTTGACCTCTATACCTCAAACTCACTGCGGTCCACCATGATAGAGCTTCCTTCTCGAATAAGAAGGTGTCCAAGGCAACTTTGTCCTCCTCGGAAATACGTAAAGCCTGTGCGGTCTGGCAAACTATATCAAGCCACTCCCGGGCTACAACTACGTCAGCTGTCCCGGAAAAATTTTTGCAACCCAACTGACGAGCTTCCTTCAACAGCTTCGTAATCATCACTGGGAGTCTCCCTGCATCTTGCTGCTGAACTGGAGCTACTGGCTGCTGCACCGGAACTACAGGTGCAGCCGGGGCGGGAACTGATTGCTGCTAAGTCACTAACTGCTGCAATGTGGCCTGCATCGTGGCCAAAATCTGAAACAACGCCGGATCCTGACCCGGCGCCACTGGAGCTGCTGGAGCGGCCTGAGCTGCCTGAGCTACTGGTGTGGCTTGAATAGCTGGTGCAGCTAGGGCTTGCTGATCCACCTGTACATCGGGTTTGGCTGGCCCGTGAACTGACTCGCCACTCCCATCCTGGCGATTATGAGCTGCAGCGGTACTACGTGTCCTAACCATAATGACTGAGTACAACACACCACAATCAACAATATGTAAGCCTAGGAACTCAAACAAACAACCTAAATGATACGAAGTTGGACTATGCACGTGCAAGTGATTTTAAAACATATTTTCTGAAAATATTTTTGAAACTGATTTGTAAAACCATGCTTCGCTACCACTCTTGTAAAGACCCAAACCAAAAAACTAGGCCTTTACCACTGTGAAACACAGACAAGCCCAACACGTGGACCAATCCGAATCCCGCAAGGCTTAGACGACTTTTCAAACACGATTCCCAAAACAAACATATTTAATATTTCAAGCATTGGAGCATGCCAAATAAGAAACAGACATCTGGCATATCATTGGAGTGAACAAAATACCACAGCGGAAGACTTTATTTAAATGAACAAAATATCCAAAACGAAAGACGGGTCTATACAGTCACAAGCCCAAAATCACAAACTGGGCCTAAAGCCCGGTACATAAAACTGTAGCAAAAAGCGTAGTAAATGCATAAGGATATAATAATAATAAAAACATCAAAATGAGTCAAAAAGAAAATGCCAGAAAAGAAAACCATATAAAATGTGGAGGTGCGATAGTCCAGCCAAGTCGTAAGAAGCTCTCACACCTCAAAACACTGTCTATAGCTCACGAACTACTCCTGAAAGGGGGTGTAACGACCCCAATTCCTAACTATTATTAAGTGCTCCGATTAAGGTCATTACCGCCGTGAAACCCAAATAAGTCTCATCGACACCTAAGATCTATTAGAATTTCACAAGGCTACTCATATGATACCGATTTGAAGCTTATTTATTTTGTTGCTTATCAATCAATTGGAGCATGCTATTGGACACATATTCTGGTAACATACGGAGTAAGTAAAATCATCAGCGGAAGTCTTAAATCAATCCATTGGGTTCATAACACACAAGTCCCATAGGGATCCAAATAACCAGTAAGAAATTCATCAACAAATTTCCGGAAGTAGCTAGCCAAATGAATGCTTAAAATTAAACCAGAACATCATCCAATCCTTCAAGTTATTTGCGCATGTAACAAGTAAATTTTTATGATGCGATATCGTCCCGCTGTACAGCCTTGATCTCACACACTGGTACCACGAACAGAGGGTGTACCTAAGCCTGAAAAATGGTAAAAACAACAGTATGAGATTACAAGAATCTCAGTAGGGTCGCAGCATCATAAGATCTACAGAATCGTTAAACACAAATCTCCCGAATTCACATAAGATCATTCCCTAAACAACTAAAAGGATCACGCAATTCAACAATAAACAAAAAAAAGAGGTTAAGGCCGAGATTATGGCTGAGGGAGGACCACATTTCCGAAAGTTCAGAAGTACACAGGCAGGTGAAATACAACAAAATCACACACAATGATGAAGAAAGACCATCCCCTTCCACCTGTGTTGTCCAAGACTTACTGCACAAAGGGTAGATGGTTAACACACAAACTAATCAGTAAGCCTTTCACCTTATCCTCGCAAGGACAAGTCGACTAGCCCCTCATGGGACAAGTCTTCCCTTTAGTCGCAACTAGGGCATCCCCAAATCTCGCAAGATAAGGGCTTCCTGTCTCGCAAGACAGGGATCCGGCCACCAAGGACAGATATCCAGCGTGCACTTGCTGGTTCAACACCCATACACCTCCCATAAATCGATAAGAACCTCTCCTCTCCCTAGGAGCATCAGTTCTTACCCTGCGTGGCCACCGGAACAAGATCCTGACAAACAAACACGTACAAGCACACACAGGCAAGTACAAAGCACAGTACCAACAATAGGGTAATCTCAATCACGTCAGGAAATAATCAACACATCCAATTCATATAACAATAGCATCCCAGGCACTCAATCCCTAACTCAGGGGTTCTATACAGCTAGGAGATTCATATCTCATTCCGGATTTCATATTCTCACCAAATAATCCAATCGCATACAATACAACAAAGGCAGGTAACAAAAAACATCAAATAATAGCAGGGGTTCTGGAGAAACCGATGAGGCATATATCCTACCTCTCTTGTCTCTGAACAAGAAGCTACTCCTTTGCCTTTATTAAGTAAATCTGAA
>JAEPBF010000168.1:0-30873 GCA_019739055.1 Passiflora organensis | reverse complement strand
TGAATTTACCATTCCAATTAACTATGCAAAACCTATTGCTAAAAGTAGGGCATAAGACGATTTCGTCTTAACCTAAAATAACGACGTATTTTCATCCAAGCTTCGATTAACATAGTTTTGGAAATAGAATAAGAAGAAGCTTTCCAACGACATATTATTTTCAAGATTCCAACAAACGAGTAAAAAGTTATGCTATTTTGAAATTCAAGAAGATTTGGCGGAAACCTAACGCGGCCGTCGATTTTCAAAGTAACATTAGACAACGAAATACTAACCTCCCGAAGCAAATAAAAATATGGTTGGAAAGAGGATGAAGAGAGCATTCCAACAAGCTATTATTCGCAGAGATCCAACGAATGATGACGGAGTTATGCTAGGTTAAATTTTTGAAAATTCTGATGGCTAATGGAAGGTATAGGGTTTTAAACCTATACGAATTCTGTAAGGTTTTAGGGGAAACTTTTGTGGGGATGGCTTCCTATTTATATTGAATGAGTGAAGAATTAGGTCTACTACTTTTAATCAATCTATCAATTCAATACAATCTACCAAATAATCAAAACTCTTAAATTACCTTCCTTAATTTTTTTAAGGTAACTATCTACCTTAAAGGATGTTTTCCTAAAACGATTACCCATCTAAAAGATCCTAAATCAAAAGGAATTAGAAGCAAATTAATTTACTGAACAATCTTACCAATTTCGGCTATCACACATCCTTCTCTTCAGGGGCAAAATCGTCTTTTCACCTGCACTGGCTTCTGGACTTCTAGGACTCAAAATTTGGGGTCTTACATTCACGACAATAAGAATCCTAATAAGTTGGGTTTGTGCCCTTACATATCTTTCCCCTTAATGTGTGACGTGATGGCCAGAAACTCAGCAAGAAACAACCTGATTATTCACCCTAATTCAACATACAAATTTCGGCAACACCTTAGGGCTTAATAGAGTATGTTCGATTTCAACATTAGAGAGGTTAGGGGTTGCAATTTCAAGAAATTAAGAAAGGTATAGGTGTCAATTACTCAAACGATTAAAAAAAACAAGATCTAAAACCAAAAGCCAAGTCGACTAATCATATTTCGGCAAATATAGGGTTAAGAATAGGACATGCCGATTTCTTCAGTAAGGAAAGATATAAGGGATAAATTCATTATAACTTAACAAGGATAGGTATCAAACATTCAAACGATGAAGATGAACAGAAACAGAAACCAACAAGGGGTTGAATCAAAATAAACTCGGCTAAGAACCCTAGAAATTACAGTAATAAAATTCAAAAGAAAACACTAACCTTTTGCTTGTAAAACCAAGATAATAAGATACACAATGAAGAGAGGATTCTAACGAGCCAACACTCAAGAATTTGATTGAAGGAGACAAATTTTGACGTTTAGGGTTTTGGGACAAAAGTCAGCTTTGAGAGTGTGAAACCCCGAATTTTGAGTCCTAGAAGTACACAAGCCAGTGCAAGTGAAATGTCCATTTTTCCCATGAAGAAATGGATGTGTGATGGCTGAAAATGGTATGGAAGGTTTTGTAACCATTTCTGGTTTTATTTCCCTTTGATTTATTTCCTTATTGGTTCAATCTCACCTAAAGAGATAAAATTCTTAAAATTAAGGAAGGATAACTCTAGAATTTAGTTCTGATGATTATCTTCCCTTATGTAGTCTTTAAATAGGGAAATTAATCCTATAAACACCCTACATAAAGCGGTATCCAATCAAACTTAGTTTTGACCCCAAAAACACAAAATTCATGAAACCCTACATCATACCCTATTGCTTCCGAAATTTTCTTAATCTTCATCCTAGCATAACTCTCTCATTCTTTGTCAAATTTCTGCAAAAAATAGCTTGTTGGGAAGTTCTTTCCATCTTCTATCCAGTTATAATGGTTTGATCATCATAAGGTTAGTTCTTAACTATCAAAATACTGGTCGTAATTCGTCGGTTTTGGTGCCAAAATTGTGTGATTCTTCCTCCAATTGACTTATATTGTTGTTACTTTTGTTTGTATGATTTTTTGGCATCCATTCATGTTGTAAAATCATAAATTTTTCCTCTGAATCTTCTCGATTCGTGAAATCAGCATGCCTTACCCTTTTTCCTTATTGTTGTCAATTTTGATTAATTGACTAACCTGTTGGTTTATGATTTTGTTCACTTTGATTGTATATGTTATTAACACCTAATCCTACCTTTTAATCATGAAATCGTAACCCTTATAGCTTGTATGTATGAAATCGTAACCCTTAGTGCCAAAATTTGTATAGTTGATTGGGGTAGTAATTCAGGTTGAATCTTGTTAAGTTCTTGGCTATCACATCACACATCCAAGAGGAGGCACCTGTGGTATCAGATCACTAGTTTCTACTAGATTTGGTGAGTGAAATTGGTAAGCAATAGTTTATTGTTTAAAGACAAGAGAGGTAGGATCTATGCCTCATCGGTTTCTTCAGAGATCCTTGTTGTTTGCTTGTTGATTTTGGTGCATATACTTGTTGATGATTGTATGCGCACATGTTGGATAGTGTATGCTTGAATTGCGAATTGAGATCTGATCCTTTAGGCTATACTGAACCCTTTAGATACGTTATGAGTGCCTAATTTGCATGTGATATGTGAATTGAACATGCTGATTGTGTTCTGACATGATTGAGGATACCCCGTTGTGGTATTGTGCCTTGTACTTGCTTATGAGTGCTTGTATATGTTTGTGTGTCAAGATCCTTTTCCGGTGGCTATTCGATGTAACCGCTGATGCTCATTGGGAGAGGAGAGGTTCTTACTGGTATGGGAGTCATATGGGTGGCAATCCCTAGCATGTGCACGCTGGATGCCTTGTCTTTGTGTGGCTAGACGCCTTCTGTTTGTGTGACAAGATGCCCTTACCCTTGTGTGGTTTAGATGCCTTTATCCTTGTGTGGCTTGGAAGCTTGGAAGCTTGTATCCTTGTGTGGCCTGGATGCCTTGTCCTTGTGTGGAAAGATGAATAGGCTTGCTAATTAGCTTGAGTGCTAACTTTTTAACCTTTGTGCAGCGAAGCTTTGGACAACATAGGTGGAACGGGATGGCCTTTTCTATTGATGAGATTGATTGATGATTTACCTCCTTGTGTACTTGTGAGACCCCGAATTTTCAGTCCTAGAAGTCCAGAAGCCAGTGCAGGTGAAAAGACCAATTTGCCTTTGAAAAATAAGATGTGTGATGGCCGAAATTGGTAAGGAATGTCCAGTAATTATTTTTGGTTTTAATTCCTTTTAATTTGGTTCTTTATTGGTAGATAGTTACCTTAAAAATAAAAACCTAAAATTAACGGAGGATAATTACTGAATTTAATTCTGATAATTATCTTACCATAATCTTATTTTAAAGTGGTTAAATTAATCCCATAACTACTTTATATAAATAGGAAGTCGGCCACATTTAAACCTCTCATAGAAAATATACAAATTTCGTCCAACCAAAAACCCTACACCTCCCTATTATGCCAAAATTTGCTGGAACTTCAAAAAGCATAACTATCTCATACTTTGGCGAATTATTACAAATAATAGCTTGTTGGAAAACTCTTTCTGTCCTATTTCCAGACATTTTAGGTTTTTCATCTAAAGGTTAGTTTTTCTTTGTTAAAAGTTAAATCGTATTTTGGCGGAATTGCCAAAATCTACTTAAACTTTAAACAGGCATAACTCCCTCATCCTTTGTCAGATTCTTACGAATAATAGCTTGCTGGAAAAGTATCTTCATCCTATTTCTAACCATAATGATTTTTTTTTCTGAAGGTTAATTTTTCTTTGTCGAAAATTGAGTCGTATTTCGGCAGGATTAGGTTTCAAGATTGTGTGATTCTGCCTTCAATTGATTTCTTTTGTTGTTTCTCTTGCTTGTATGATTGTTTTGCATCCATTCATGTTGTAAAACTATGAATTAATCCTATGAATTTTCCTATACATAAAATCATTATGCCCTGACCTTTCCCTATTGTTGTTTATCTTAATCAATTGATTAACCTATTGGATTCTGATTTTGTATCTTTTGAGTGTACAAGTTGTAAACACCTAATCCTCCTTTGTTAATATAAAATCACAACCCTTACACCTTGTATGCATGAAATCGTAATTTGTCTTGTGCTTTACTCTTAGTTCCTAAATTTCCATGGTTAATTGGGATGGTAATTTTGGTTGAATGTTCTCAAGTTCTTGGATATCACATCACACATCAAAGGGGGAGGCACCTACGACATCAGATCACTAGTTTCTGATAGGTTTGGTGACTCGAATTGGTAAGGAAACAGGTTATTCAATTGGTTATTGAGTATGCATGCTTAGTTTGGTTTTTTCTTTGCCTTGTGATACTGTAAGTGGTTTAGAATCATTAAATAAAGGCTAAGGAATAGCTTCTTTTTCAGAGACCAGAAAGGTAGGATCTATACCTCATCGGTTTCTCCAAAGATCCTTCTTGCTTGTTGATTATTTTCGATGCATACCCCTGTTATTATTGCATTCGAATTGATTGTAGGGTGTATACATGAATTGCTGATTGGGACCTGATTACTTAGGCTATACCCAACCCTTGAGATACGTTATGTATGCCTAATTTGCATGTGTTGTGTGTATTGAACATGCTGATTGTGTTCTGACATGATTGAGGATACTCTGTTATGGTATTATACTTTGTGCTTGCCTGTGTATGCTTGTATGTGTTTGTGTGTCAGGATCCTATTTCGATGGCTATTCGGGGTAAGCGCTGATGCTCCTTTGTTTTTACCAGTAAGGGAGTCATATGGGTGGTAATCCCCAACAAGAGCTCACTAGATGCCCAGTCCTATGTGCTGGCTAGATACCTTGTCCTGTGTGCTGGCAAGAAACCCTAATCCTGTGCGCTGGTTAGGATGCCATGTCTTGTGTGCTGGCTGGATGCTTTGTCCTGTGTGCTGGCTAGATGCCTTGTCCTGTGTGCTGGCAAGAAGAATAGGCTTACTGTTTAGCTTGTGTGTTAACCTTTTACCTTTTGTGCAGTAAAGCCTTGGACAACACAAGTGGAAGGGGATGGCCTTTCTTTTTCCTACTGCTAAGAGTAATCTGATGAATTTTACCTACCTGTGTACTTCTAACTTTTTAAAAGTGTTTTAGTCCACCCTCATCCTTAGTTTCGGCCTTAACCCATTGATTTATTATTGAATTGCGTGATACCCATAGTTATGTAGGGATGATCAAATGTTGTTTGGGAGATATTTGTTTAAGATTTCTGTAGATCTTATGATGTTGTGACCCTATTGAGATTCTTGTAATCTCATCCTGTTGTTTTCACTATTTTTTAAGCTTAGGTACATTCGTTGTTCGTGGTACCAGTGTGTGAGAATCAAGGCTACGTGGCGGGATGATATTGCATCACATTTGCCTACATGTTACTGGATTGCTTGCACATATAACAAAAACTATGATTGGACTATTTTCTAGTTTTTCAAGTTCCTCCTTTGCTTGTTTGTTTCCGAATTATGTTAGAGGTTTAGATCCCTATGGGACTTGTGTTTTATGATTTAATTAATTAAATTTACAGATTTCCACTATTATTTTTATCCACTCCATATGATACCAGAATACTTGTCCAATATCATGCTTCTACCTATAAAAACATAGAGATAAAACTTGTTAAAAATCAGTTCTAAGAGGATAAGCATTGTGAGATACAGGTAGGTCATAGGTTGGGTTTATTTGGGTTTCATAGCAGTAAGGATCCTGATAGGTTTGAATTCGGGTCCTTATAGAGGGATAGAATGTGGGACTCTGAATTTTGAGTGCTAGAAGTCCAAAAACCAGTGCAGGTGAAAATGACCATTATATTCCTGAAGGAAAGGATGTGTGATGGCCGAAATTGGTAAGGGATATCTAATAATTATTTCTGGTATTAATTCTCTTTAAATTGATTCTTTATTATTTGATAATTACCTTAGGAAATAAAAATCCTAAATTTAAGGAGGACAATTACATAATTTAATTCTGATAATTATCTTATTTTAATTAAGTCTTTAAGGTAAAGATTTTAATCCCATAACTACCTTATATAAATAAACAGTCAGCCACATAAAAATCTTAAACAGAAAATACACAAAATTCGTAAGACCTAAAACCCTACACCTTCCCATTTCTGCTAAGATCTTCTTGAACTTCAAAGAAGCATAACTCTCTCATTGTTTATCGTACTTCAGCAAATAATAGCTTGTTAGAAAGATCTTTTCATTTTCTTTCCAACCATCCTTGGTTTATTGTCTGAATGTTAGTATTTCTTTCTCTAAAGTTAAATCAAAATTCGACGAAACTGCTAAAATCTTCTTGAACTTCAAACAAGCATAAATCTCTCATCGTTTGTTGGATTCCTGAAAATAATAGCTTGTTGGAAAGCTCTTTTCATCCTCTTTCTAACCATTTCTTTCTTTTTGTCTGAAGATTAGTATTTCTATCTCTAAATTTAAATCAAAATTCGGCGAAATTAAGTTTTCAAATTTTTATAATTCTACTTTTGATTGATCTCTGATATTGTTACCTTTATTCGTATGATTGTTTAATATCCATTCATAGTGAACAATCATGAATTCATTCTTTGAATCATTTCTATACATGAAATCAGTAAGCTCTCTACCTTTGCCCTACTGCCCTTGTGTTGCCTATCTTGATCAATTGATTAACCTATTGGATTCTGATCTTGTTTCTTTTGATTGTACATGTTATAAACCCTTAATCCTTCCTTGTTAACTTCTACAACCTATGAACATGAAATCGCAACTTGCGCTATTGCCCGATTCTTAGTGCCGAAAATTGTATGATAATTAGGGATGGTAATTCAGGTTGTTTCTTGTTGAGTTCTTAGCTATCACATCACACATCCAAGGAGAAGGTACCTGCGGCATCTGATCACTGGTTTCTGATAGGTTTGGTGAGTGAGATTGGTAAGGAAATAGGGTATTTAATTGGATATTGGATATGCATACATAGTTTGGTTTGGGCTTTGCCTTGTGATGCTATAGGTAGTGCAGAATTATTGAATAAAGAAAAGGGAATAACTTCTTGTTCAAAGACAAGAGAGCTAGGATCTAAGCCTCATCAGTTTCTCCAGAGATCCTTGTTGTTTGCTTGTTAATTTTAGTGCCTTTACATGTAATGTTGTATGCGCATATATTGTAGTAGGAATGTTTGAATTGTGGACCAAGATGTGTTCCTCTAGGCTATACCAAATCCCTTAAGATAGGATATGAGTGCCTAGTTTGCATGTATTGTGTGTAATAAAAATAATGAATGCATTCTAACATGAATAAGGATACCCTGTTGTGGTATTGTGTTTTGTACTTGCTTGTGTGTGCTGGTACGTGTTGTGTGTCAGGATCCTTTTCCGGTTGCCATTTGGGGTAAGCACTGATGCTCCTTGTAATAGGGGAGGTTCTTAGTGGTATGGGAGTTGTATGGGTGGCAATCCTTACCAAGAGCTCACTGGATGTCTTGTCCTTATGTGGCAAGAAGACCTGTACTTGTGTGGTAGGAAGGCCTTGTCCTTGTGTTGCTTGGGATGAATTTTCCTTGAGTGGCAAGATGAATAGGCTTACTGAATAGCTTGTGAGTTAACCATTTACCTTTTGTGCAGTAAGCCTTGGACAACACAGGTGGAAGGGGATGGCCTTTCTTCTTCATTGCCGAGAGCAATCTGATGAGTTCTACCTGCTTGTGTACTTCTGAGTTTTCGGAAGTATTTGTAGTCCCCCCTCAGCCTTAGATTCAGCTCTACCCTTTTTAACTAAATTCTTGAATTGCGTGATCCCCTTTAGTTGCTAGGAATGATCTGATGTTGTTTGGGAGATTTATGTTTATGGTTTCTGCAGATCTTATGATGTTGTGACCCCACTGAGATTTTTGTAATCTCATTCTGTTGTTTCCACCATTTTTCAGGCTTAGGTACATTCACTGTTTGTGGTACCAGTGTGTGAGATCAAGGGTGCACGACGGTTCGATATTGTATCACTTTTGCATTCTTGTTTCCTTGATTGCTTGCGCATTCAATATGATCAAAGATTAGACTACTTTTTTGGTTTTTCAAGATCCCTCTTTTTCTTGTTATATTTTAGAACATGTTGGAGGATTTCTTTCTGGTTTTTAAGATCCCTATGGGACTTGTGTGTTTTGATTCTAATAATTAAATTTAAAGACTTCCGCTGATATTTTATTCACTCCGTATGATACCAGAATGATTGTCCGATATCATGCTCCATTTGTTATTAAACATATAGAACGATTATACTAAAATTCAAAAAATTAATGGGTAAGCTTGGTGGGATTCAGATAGATTCTAGTGGTCTATGAGCTTGTTTGGATCTCATGACAGTAATGGCCTTAATTGGAGCAAGTTTTAGTAGGTAGCAATTGGGTTCGTTACAGGTTTGGTAGCGGAGCATGGTTTAGGTTATATGATTTATTGTATGCTAACTAGATTGTTGATTTTGTGTTTGTAGGAAGGTACATGTGCACACACCCACTTACTTAGAGGGCTAATACGAAAAATTAATCAGATGTTAAGAACCTTGTTATAAATGTTTAGATGTCATGTCTGATTGATTAACTTGTTGCTTGTCTATGAGTATTTTTATGTCTTGTATGATTTGATGTGTTTCTGAGTATTTAGCTGGGTTTCTTATCATTGTTGAGAATGTGTATTTGTTGATGCATTCTACTGAGTATCTCTATGTGATTTCTTATCATTGCCAGGTATGTCTTTATGTATTGTTGTCAAGTTTGCCGAGCATGTGATTGATTTGTATACAAGTCAAGTATGTTTTGTGTGAACCTATGCTTGCCAAAGGTGAATATGTGTGAGACATATTTGTTACCGAATGCATGAGATGTGGCTTTGCATGATTTGTGTGTATGGTTTGTATTGTTGTTGAGTGCTTATGTGTGTGTGAGGTAATTTCCGAGTGTGCATTGTATGTGTGCATGTAGTTTCCAAAATTTCCATACTCGTGTGCATGATTACTTTGATTTTTAGCATCTACATATCGTCCCGTGCATGCCTCTCCACCAGGTACCACTTTTTTTCCTAGTATCGTAATTAGTTATGTGTTAAGTAACAATTGTATGTTTGTATAATATGGCAAGGTTGAACGCTAAAAGGAATCGACGGGGTACGTATGAGGTTCAGCAAGAGGAGCTGAATGCACAAACTGAGCAGGGTGGGCAAGCTGAGCCCGAAAACCAAGCTGAGGCACCAGCCGCACCAGCCATCGATCATATGATGGCACAAATCTTAAATGTATTGCAAGGAATTGCTGCAAATCAACAGTGTTTGGAGGCGCAACTTCAGAATGCTCCTAGACCCGCGTCTGTGGAAGAATCTATTCCTCCACTTGAACCTATACAACTGGCACATCCTAAGGAGGCCGAGAGACTTCCCGTCATGATTACAAAACTATTGAAGGAAGCTCAACAATTGGGATGTAAAGATTTCAATGGTTCAGTCGGAGCTGCTGCCGCACGCAAATGGATCAACACCTTGTGTCGAGTACTGTTTTGAAGGTGATAGGCGAGTTGATCCAACTTCAATGATATCCTGGCTTGATGCAAAATGACAAATCAGAAAAGGATGTACTACGTATCTCGCGCACGTACATGATATTTTCAAAGAATCCTCGGGTTTGGATTCTGTCCCAGTGGTTCACGAATTTCCAGAAGACATAGCCGGTCTACCACCAGTAAGGGAAGTTGAATTTGGCATTGAGTTAGTGCCTGGTACGAATCTGATTTCCATACCTCTGTACCGTATGGCTCCTATGGAAATGAAGGAACTAAAAACTCAACTGGAAGATTTACTGGATTGTGGTTTTTTCCGACCTAGAGTGTCACCTTGAGGAGTACCTGTCTTGTTCATGAAGAAGAAAGATGGTTCGCTGCGATTATGCATCAACTATCAACAGTTTAATTGTGTGACTGCGAAGAACAAGTACCCTTTGCCAAGCATCGACGATTTTTTCGACCAACTCATGGGTGCAGCAATATTCTCGAAGATCGATCTCAGATCTGGATACCCTCAATTGCGAGTTCGTAATGTTGATATTCCGAAGACAGCGTTCAGATCTCAATATGGACATTATGAATTTCTGGTTATGCCATTCGGTTTGGGAAATTCACCAGCTGTATTCATGGACTTAATGAATCATGTGTTCTATGAGTTTCTGGATAGATTTGTGATAGTCTTCATCGATGACATTTTGATTTATTCAAAATCGGAAGAAGACCATGCTAAGGACTTTTGGATTGTGCTGAATGTTTTAAAGGATCGGCAGTTGTTCGCAAATTACTCAAAATGAAAATTCTGGTTACGCGAAGTCAGTTTCCTTGACATGTTGTTTCCGTCCAAGTTGTGTTAGTTGATCCAAAGAAAATTGAAGCCGTAATTGCCTGGGAACCCCTGCAAGCTGTGTTCGAAGTTCGTAGTTTCCTTGGCTTAGCAGGATACTACCATCGCTTTGTGGAAAAATTTTCTTCGCTTGCCGGACCATTGACAAAACTGACGCGCAAGGGTGAGTCATTCGTGTGGAACGAGAAATGCCAGCAAACTTTCAAAGAACTGATAAATCGGTTAGTTTCCGCACCTATCCTTACTTTACCTCTTTGCAGAAAGGAGTATGTGGTTTATAGCGATGCATCGAAATCTAGAATTGGATGCATATTGTTGCAAGATGGGAAAGTCGTTACATATGCTTCCCGACAGTTACAACAGCATGAAAGCAACTATCCTACGCAACCGTGGTGTTTAAGTTGAAAATATGGCAACATTACTTATACGGCGAGACATGCCGAATCTTCACCGATCACAAAAGCTTGAAGTACCTACACATGTAAAAAAATTGAATATGAGACAACAAAGATGGGTAGAACTGATCAAAGACTACGATTTGATCATCGAATATCATCCTGGAAAGGCAAATGTTGTTGCTGATGCCTTGAGCCGAAAGTTTCATCCTCCTAACCCATCAGTTTTGGCTTACATGCGCACCCATTTCATGCCTATGTTGCTGGATTTGATGACTAACCGTGTTTATCTTGGCATTGATTATTCTGGTTCATTGTTGGCACGAATCGAAGTCACACCTACCTTGATTGAGGAAATCTGGAATCAGCAATTAGAGGATCCGAAACTAATTGAAATTCGGAAGCAACTTTCTGATGGTGTTGATGCCATAGTTCGTGATTTCAGAATACGAGATGACAAAGTGCTTGTCTTCAGAAACCGGGTATGTGTTCCACAAGATATTGATATTCGTAACCTTATTCTATTAGAGGCGCATAGTTCGAAGTTCGCTATCCATCCCGGAAGCACTAAGATGTACCAAGATTTGAAAGAGTAGTATTGGTGGCCAAACCTGAAACGCCACATTGGTGTGTTCGTTGCCCGATGCCTTGTATGTCAACAAGTAAAGATCGAACATCAATGACCAGCTGGACTACTTCAGTCACTTCCGATTCCAGAATGGAAGTGGGAGCATGTCACAATGGATTTTGTGACTGGTTTGCCTACATCACAGCAAGGATACGATGCCATTTGGGTGATTGTGGATCGATTGACGAAATCTGCACACTTTCTCCTATACGTGTGATGGATACACCTGAGAAATTGGTTGTTCGTTACTTAGATGAGGTTGTTCAACTGCATGGAGTGCCAATTTTCATCGTTTCAGATCGTGACTCTCGTTTTACCTCACAATTTTGGGAGAAATTCCAGAATGCGCTGGTTCGAGTTTAAATTTCAGTACGACATTTCAGCCCCACACCGATGGCCAAACAGAAAGGATGATTCAAACACTCAAAGACATGCTATGAGTGAGTGTGTTGGATCAGCAAACAGGTTGGGATCGATGCCTGCTGTTGGCAGAATTTTCTTACAACAATAGCTTTCATGTAAGCATGCAGCTTATGGAGCATTATATAGGAGACGTTGCAGGGTTCCCATTTGCTGGAATGAAGTAGAAGAAAGACGCCTAGACAATCCGGAATCAATTGATCAAGCAACGGAATAGTTGAACTTGATTCGACAACGGCTAAAAACAGCACACAATCGACAGAAAATTACTACGATAATTGACGGAGGGAGCTAGAATTTGCATCAGGTGACAAAGTGTTTCTAAAGGTCACCCCATGGAAAGGAGTCCTTCATTTTCAGAAGTGAGGTAAGCTAGCACCTCATTATATTAGTCCATAAAACATTATCAAAAGGATCGGCCCTGTTGCACACCGACTTGCCTTATCTCCAAATATGGAAAGAATTCACAATGTGTTCCACGTAACTATGTTGAAAAACTATGTGCAAATCTCTGCTCATGTGCTCGAAGAACCCAGTTGTAATTGCTAAAGACCTATCTTATCCTGTACAGCCAGTTGTCATACTAGATCCGTCTGTTCAACAGCTTAACAGTCAAAGTGTGCCTATGGTGCGAGTTGTTGGGCGTAATAGCCAAAATTCAAAGATGAAATTTTTATGAGGGGAGGATGTGAGACTCTGAATCTTGAGTCCTAGAAGTCCAAAAGCCAGTGCAGGTGAAAAAGACAATTTTTTCCTTGAAGAAAAGGATATATGTTGACCGAAATTGGTAAGGGATGTCTAGTAATTATTTCAGGTATTAATTCTCTTTAAATTGATTCTTTATTGGTTGATAATTACCGTAGGAAATAAAAATCTTAAGTTTAAGTGGCGATAATTACAGAATTTTATTTTGATAACTATATTACTTTAATTAACCCATGAAGATAGGGATTTTAATCCCATGAAGATAAGGATTTTAATCCCATGACCATGTAATATAAATAGGAAGTCAGTCACACAAAACTCATATATAGAAAACACACAAAATTCGTAGGACCTAAAAGCACTACACCTTCCAATTGCTGCCAAAATTTTCTTGAACTTCAAACAAGCATAACTCTCTCATCTTTTGTCGGATTCCTGAAAATAATAGCTTGTTGGAAATCTCTCTTCATCCACTTTCCAATCATTGTTTGTTTTTTGTCTGAAGGTTAGTATTTTAGTCTCTAAAGTTAAATAGAAATTCAACGGAACTGCCAAAATCTTTTTGAATTTCAAACAAGTATAACTCTCGCATCATTTGTTGGATTCCTGAAAATAATATCTTGTTGGAAAAATATTTTCAGCCATATTTGGTTTTTTTTCTGAAAGTTAGTATTTATTTTTCTAATATTAAATCGAAATTCGGCAGGATTGCCTAAGTCGTCTTTAACTTCAAATAAGTATAACTCTCTCATCGTTTGTTGGATTGCTGAAAATAATAAATTTTTGGAAAGCTCTCTTCATCCTTTTTCAAACCATATTTTATTTTTTGTCTGAAAGTTAGTATTTCTTTCTCTAAAGTTAAATCGAAATTTGGCAAAATTAGGTTGTCAGATTTGTATAATTCTGTCTTTGATTGACCTCTGATGTTGTTACCTTTCTTCAAATGATTTTTTAATATCCATTCATAGTGAACAATTATGAATTCATCTTTTAATTTTTTTCTATACATGAAATCAGTATGCCCTATCGTTGCCCTACCGTTGCCCTACTACCCTATTGTTGCCTATATTGATCAATTGATTAACCTATTGGATTCTGATCTTGTTTCTTTTGATTATACATGTTATAAAACCTTAATCCTTCCTTGTTAACATGAGATCGTAACTCCTACAACTTGTTAACATGAAATCGCAACTTGCCCTATTGTTCTATTCTTAGTGCCAAAAATTATATGATAATTAGGGATGGTAATTCAGGTTGTTTCTTGTTAAGTCCTTGGCTATCACATCACACATCCAAGGGGGAGGTACCTGCAGCATCTGATCACTGATTTTTGATAGGCTTGGTGAGTGGAATTGGTAAGGAAATACGGTATTTAATTGGATATTGGATATGCAAACTCAGTTTGGTTTTGGCTTTGCTTTGTGATGATATAGGTAGTGCAGAATTATTGAATAAAGACAAGGGAATAACTTCTTGTTCAGAGACAAGAGAGGTAGAATCTAAGCCTCATTAGTTTCTCTAGAGATCCTTGTTGTTTACTTGTTAATTTCGATGCCTTCACATGTAATGTTGTATGTGCATATGTTGTAGTAGGAATGCTTGAATTGCGGACCAAGATGCGATCCTTTATACTATACCGAATCCATTAAGATAGGATATGAGTGCCTAGTTTGTATCCCTGACATGATTAAGGATACCCTGATGTGGTATTGTGTTTTGTACTTGCTCGTGTGTGTTGGTATGTGTTGTGTGTCAGGATCCTTTTCCGGTGGCCATTCGAAGTAAGCGCTGATGCTCCTTATGAGAGTGGAGGTTCTTACTAGTATGGATGGCAATCCCCAGCATGAGCTCGCTAGATGTCTAGTCTTTGTGTGGCCAGAAGCTCTGTCCTTGTGTGGTAGGAAGCCCTTGTACTTGTGTGGCTTGGGATGTCTGGTTCTCACGTGGCTATAAGTCTTATTCTTGTTTGGCAGGAAGCCCTTGTCCTTGTGTGACTTGGGATGACTTATCGTTGTGTGGCAAAATAAATAGGCTTACTGAATAGCTTGTGTGTTAACCATTTACCTTTTGTGCAATAAGCTTCGGACAACACAAGTGGAAGGGGATGACCTTTTTTTTTTTCATTGCTGAGAGCAATTTGATGAGTTCTACCTGCCTGTGTACTTCTGAGTTTTCGGAAGTATTTGTAGTCCCCTCTTAGCTTTAGATTCGGCCCTACCCTTTTTAACTGAATTCTTGAATTGCGTGATCCCCTTTAGTTGCTAGGAATGATATGATGTTGTTTGGGAGATTTGTGTTTATGGTTTCTGCAGATCTTATGATGTTGTGACCCTACTGAGATTCTTGTAATCTCATTCTGTTGTTTCCACCATTTTTCAGGCTTAGGTACATTCACTGTTCGTGGTACCAGTGTGTGAGATCAAGGCTGCACGACGGGGCGATATTGCATCACCTTTGCATTCTTATTTCCTTGATTGCTTGTGCATACAATATGATCATAGATTGGACTACTTTTCTAGTTTTCTTTCAAGATCCCTCTTTTGCTTGTAATATTTTAGAACATAATGGAAGATTTCTTGCTAGTTATTTGGATCCCTTTGGGACTTGTGTGTTTTGATTCCAATAATTAAATTTAAAGACTTTCGTTGATGTTTTATTCACTTCGTATGATACCAGAATGGTTGTCCAATATCATGATCCATTTGTTATTAAACATATAGAACGATTATGCTAAAAATCAAAAACTTGAATGGGTAAACCTGGTGAGATTCAGATAGGTTATAAGTGTCTTAGGGCTTGTTTGGATTTCACAACGGTAATGGCCTTAATCGAAACAAATTTTAATAGGTAGGAATTGGGGTCATTACAACTATCCTACATATGATTTGGAGTTTGCAGCCATAATGTTTGCGTTGAAAATATGATGACATTACTTATACGGCGAGACATACCGAATCTTCACCAATCACAAAAGCTTGAAGTACCTACTCACGCAAAAAGAATCGAATATGAGACAACGAAGATAGGTAGAGCTGATCAAAGACTACGATTTGATCAACGAATATCATCCTTGAAAGGCAAATATTGTTGCTGATGCCTTAAACTGAAAGTTTCATCCTCCTTCCCCATCGGTTTTGGCCTATATTGCTGGATTTGAGGACTAATAGTGTGCATCCTGGCACTGATTATTCTGGTTCATTGTTGACACGAATCAAAGTCACACCTACCTTGATTGAGGAAATCCAGAATCAGCAATTAGAGGATCCAAAACTCATTGAAATTTGGAAGCAACATCAAAGACCCGCTGGTTTACTACAGTCACTTCCGATTCCAGAATGGAAGTGGGAGTATGTCACAATGGATTTTGTGGCCGGTTTTCCTACACCGCAGAGAGGATACTATGCCATTTGGGTAATCATGGATCGATTGACGAAATCTTCACATTTCCTTCCTATACGTGTGACAGACACACCCGAGAAATTGGCTGTTCGTTACCTAGACAAGATTTCTCCATTGCATGAAGTGCCAGTTTCCAACATTTCAAACTATGACTCTTGTTTCACATCATGATTTTGGTAGAAATTTCAGAATGAATTAGGTTCGAGATTAAATTTCAGTACGGCATTTCATCCCCAGACCGATGGCCAAACAAAAAGGACGATTCAAACACTCGAAGACATGCTACGAGCGATTGTGTTGGAACAGCAAACCGATTGGGATCGATGCCTGCCGTTTGCAGAATTTGCTTACAACATTAGTTTTCATGTACGCATCGGTATGGAACTTTATGAAGCATTATATGCGAGATGTTTCAGGACTCCCATTTGCTATAATGAAGTAGGCGAAAGACGCCTAGACAATCCGAAATTGATTGATCAAGCAACAGAACAACTTTATTCGACGTCGGCTAAAAACAGGCCTGAATAGACAGAAAAACTACTCCGATAATCGACGGAGGGAGCTAGAATTTGCAGTAGGTGACAAAATGTTTCTGAAGGACGTCCCATAGAAAGGAGTCCTTCATTTTCAGCAGCGAGGTAAGCTAGCACCTTGTTACATTGGTCCGTATGACATTGCCGAGAGGATCATCCCTGCTGCATACCGACTTGTACTACCTCCAAATATGGAAAGAATTCACAATGTGTTCCACGTATCTATGTTGAGAAAGTATGTGCAAGACCCTGCTCACCCCCCCAGTTGTAATTGCTGAAGACTTATCCTATCCTGTACAGCCAGTTTCCATACTAGATCGGTCAGTTCGACAGCTTCGCAAAAGAAGCGTGCTTATGGTACGAGTTGTTTGGCGTAATGGCCAAATTGAGGAACAGTCTTGGGAGACTTTGGAATCTATGCGTGCAAAATTTCTTTATCTGTTTGCTTAGGTACTTGTGCTAAAAATTTCGAGGAAGAAATTCTTTTAAGGAGGGGAGGATGTGAGACCCTGAATTTTGAGTTCTAGAAGTCCGGAAGCCAGTGCAGGTGAAAAAGACCACTTTTTCCCGGAATAAAAGGATGTGTGATGGCCAAAATTGGTATGGGATGTCTAGTAATTATTTCTGGTATTAATTCTCTTTAAATTCATTCTTTATTTGTTGATAATTACCGTAGGGAATAAAAATCTTAAGTTTAAGGGGGGATGGTTACAGAATTTAATTTAGATAATTATCTTACTTTAATTAAGCCTTGAAGATAGGGATTATAATCTCATAACTATCTTATATAAATAGAAAGTCAGCCACACAAAAATCTTATACAAAAAACACAAAATTCATAGGACCTAAAAACACTACACCTCCCAATTTCTTCCAAAATCTTCTTGAACTTCAAACAAGCATAACTCTCTCATCATTTGTCGGATTCCTGAAAATAATAGCTTGTTGGAAAGATATTTTCATCCTCTTTTCAATAATTTCTTTTTATCTGAGCATTATTACTTCTTTCTCTAAAGTTAAATCGAAATTCGGCGGAACGACCAAAATTTTCTTAAACTTCAAACAAGCATAACTCTCTTATCGTTTGTCAGATTTCTACAAATAATAGCTTGTTGGAATGCTATCTTCATCTTCTTTCCAAAACGTTTTTGTTTTTATTCTGAATATTATTATTTTTTTCCTTTAAAGTTAAATCAAAATTCAGCAGTATTAGGTTTTCAGATTTTTATAATTCTTCCTTTGATTGATGTCTGATGTTGTTACCTTTACTCATATGATTGTTTAGTATCCATTTATAGTGAAAAATAATGAATTCATCCTTTGAATATTTTTTATACATGAAATCAGTATGTCTTACCTTTGCCTTACTACCTTATTGTGCCTATCTTGATCAATTGATTAACCTATTGGATTCTGATCTTGTTTCTTTTGATTATACATGTTATAAACCCTTAATCCTTCCTTTTTAACATAATATCGCAACACCTACAACTTGTTAACATGAAATCGCAACTTGCCTTATCGCTCTATTCTTATTGCCGAAAATTGTATGATAATTAGAGATGGTAATTCAGGTTGTTTCTTGTTAAGTTCATGGATATCACATCACACATCCAAGGGAGAGGTACCTGTGTCATCTGATCACTGGTTTCTGATAGGTTTAGTGAGTGGAATTGGTAAGGAAATAGAGTATTTAATTGGATATTGGATATGCATACTTTGTTTGGTTTTGGCTTTTCCTTATGATGCTATAGGTAGTGCAGAATTATTGAATAAAGACAAAGGAATATCTTCTTATTTAGAGACAAGAGGGGTAGGATCTAAGCCTCATCAGTTTCTCCAGAGATCCTTATTGTTTGCTTATTAATTTCGGTGTCTTTACATGTAATGTTGTATGCACGTATGTTGTAGTAAGAATGATTGAATTGCGGACCAAAATGCAATCCTCTAGGCTATACCGAATCCCTTAAGATAGGATATGAGTGCCTAGTTTGCATGTGTTGAGTGTATTGAACATGTTGATTGTGTTCTGATATTATTAAGGTTACTCTGTTGTGGTATTATGGTTTGTACTTACTTGTGTGTGCCGGTACGTGTTGTGTATCAGGATGCTTTTCAAGTAGCCATTCGGGGTAAGCGCTGATGCTCCTTGTAAGAGGGGAGGTTCTTACTAGTATGGGAGTCCTATGGGTGACAATCCCCAGCATGAGCTTTTTGGATGTCTTGTCCTTGCGTGGCCAGAAGCCCTGTTCTTCTGTGGCAAAAAGCACTTGTCCTTGTGTGGCAAAATGAATAGGCTTACAGAATAGCTTGTGTGTTAACCATTTACCTTTTGTGCAGTAAGCCTTGGACAACACAGGTGCAAGGGGATGGCCTTTCTTCTTCATTGCCGAGAGCAATCTGATGAGTTCTATCTGCATGTGTACTTCTGAGTTTTCGGAAGTATTTGTAGTCCCCCTTAAGCCTTAGATTTGGGAGATTTGTGTTTAAGATTTCTGTAGATCTTATGATGTTGTGACCCTACTGAGATTCTTGCAATCTTATTCTGTTGTTTCCACCATTTTTCAGGCTTAGGTACATTCATTGTTCGTGGTACTAGTGTGTGAGATCAAGGCTGCACGATGGGGCGATATTGCATCACCTTTGAATTCCTATTTCCTTGGTTGCTTGCGCATACAATATGATCATAGATTGGACTACTTTTCTGGTTTTTCAAGATCCCTTCTTTGCTTGTTCTAGGTGTCTTTGGGTTTGTTTGGATCTCACGGAGATAATGGCCTTAATCGGAGCAAATTTTAATAGGTAGGAATTGGGGTCGTTACAACCCTACCCTTGCCCTATTGTTCCCTATCTTGATCAATTGATGAACCTATTGGATTCCGATCTTGTTTCTTTTGAATGTATAACTTATAAACACTTAATGGCTACCCTCTTCCTAACATGAAATCGCAAGCTATCTTGTGTCCTACACTTAGTGCCGAAATATATATAGTTAAATTGGGTGGAAATTCAGGTTGAATCTTGTTAAGTTCTTGGCTATCACATCACAGATCAAAAGAGGAGGCACCTGCGGCATCTGATCACTGATTTCTGGTAAGTTTAGTGAGTGGAATTGGTAAGGAAATAGGGTATTCAATTGGTTATTGGGTATGCATGTTAGTTTAGTTTTGTCTTTGCCTTGTGATACTATAGGTGGTTCACAATTATTAATTAAAGACAAAGGATTAACTTCTTGTTCAAAGACAAGAGAAGTAGGATTTATGCCTCATCAGTTTCTCCAGAGATCCCTATTGTTTGTTTGTTGTTTTCGATGCATGCCCTTGTTATTATTGCATGCGAATTGATTGTAGGATATGTGCAAGAATTGCGGATTGATATGTGAATCCTATAGGCTATACCGAACTCTTGAGTTAGGTTTTGAGTGCCCAAATTGCATATGATATGTGAATTGAATAAGCTAATTGTATTCTGACATGATTGAGGATACCCTGTTATGGTATTGTGTTTGTGTGTCACGATCCTATTTTGATTGTCATTCGGGGTAAGCGCTGATGCTCCTTGGGAGAGGGTAGGCTCCTACTGGTATAGGAGTTGTATAGATGGCAATCCCCAGCTTGCATGCACTGGATGTCTAGTCCTTGTGTGGCAGGATGCCTTTATCCTTGTGTGGTTTGGGATACCCTTATCCTTGTGTGGTTTGGGATGTCTTGTCCTTGTATGGTAGGAGGAATAGGCTTACTGATTAGCTTGTGTGCTAACCTTTTACCCTTTGTGTAGTAAACCTGGGCCAACACAGGTGGAAGGAAAGAGCCTTTCTTTTTCCTATTGCCGAGAGCAATATGATGAGTTTTACATGCCTGTGTACTTCTAATAGTCAGAAATGTTTGCATTCCACCCTCAGCCTTAGTTCCGGCTCTATCCTTTTGATTGATTTTTGAATTGCGTGATACCTATAAATGTGTAGGAATGATCTAGTGTTGTTCGGGAGATTTGTGTTTAAGATTTCTGTAGATCTTATGATGTTGTGACCCTACTGAGATTCTTGTAATCTCATCCTATTGTATTCACCATTTTTCAGGCTTAGGTACATCCAGTGTTCGTGGTACCAGTGTGTGAGATCAAGGCTGCACGGCGGGGCGATATCGCATCACATTAGCATACCTGTTCCTTGATTGCTTGCACATATAACATGAATTATGATTGGACTATTTTTCTAGTTTTCAAGGTTCCTCCTTTACTTGTTTCCATTTTATTTTGGGAATTAACTTACTGGATGTTTGGATCCTTATGGGACTTGTGAGTTGTGGATTCATTGATTTTATTTAAAGACTTCCGCTGATATTTTATTCACTCCGTATGATACCAGAATACATGTCCAATATCATGCTCCAATAACTAATGAACATAACGAATGTATAAACTGAAATCGAGAATTTGATAAGTAAGCTTTGTGGAATTCAGATACGTCTTGGTTCTTGGGCTTGTCTGAATTTTACTACAGTAATGGCTCTAATTGAAGCAATTAATAATAGGTTAAGATTTGGGGTCATTACAGGTTTGGTAGCGGTGCATGGCTTAAGGAATGTAATTGGTTATATGCTAACTTGTTTGGTGATTTTGTGTTTGTAGGTAAGAACATGCGCACACACTCACTCACTGAGGGCAAGTAAACTAATATTAAAAAGGGATTGATTTGTATGATTTAAATAATGAGAATGATAATCTGATTTGCTGTGTGTTTATGAATATGTTAAGTAACAATTGTATGTTTGTATAGTATGGCAAGGTTGAACGCTATAAGGGATCAACGAGGTAGGTATGTGGTTCAGGCCGAACAACAACCTATTGAGCAAGAGGAGCTGAATGCACAAACTGAGCAAAGAGGGCAAGCTGAGCCCGAAACCCAATCTGAGGCACCAGCCATTGGTCATGTGATGGCACAAATCCTAAACATATTGCAAGGAATTACTGCAAATCAGCAGCGTATTGAGGTGAAATTTCAGAATGCTCCTGCACCCACAACTGTGCAAGAACCTATTCCTCCACTTTAACCTATACAGCCGACGCATCCTAAGGAAGCCGAGAGACTTCCCATCGTGATTACAAAATTACTGAAGGAAGCTTGACAATTGGGATATAAAGATTTCAATGGTTCAGCAGGAGCCACTGCTGCTCGTGAATAGATCAACACCTTATGTCGAGTGTCCTTGTTCTTACGTATCTCAGATGATGACACGGTTACCATTACCACTTTCCTACTTGTGGGAGAATCCCTCGCTTGGTGGACAGCTATGAGCTTATGGTCTGGCAATCGTCTACCTATATGGGAGGAATTTCGGTATGAATTCGACAAAAGGTTCTATACGAGATTCCATAAAATTGAGCAGCGACAAGCTTTCTACAAGTTCCAACAGGGCACCCGTTTGGTGCTGGAATATGAAAAGACATTAAAAGAATTATCCTGATTTGCACCTGAAGAGGATCGCTCACCGTACCAGCTTGTAAGACGATTTCAGGATGAGCTGAGTACCGAACTCAAAACCATCGTTGGTATGACACCGGTACAGAATTTTCAAGAACTAATTGTTGCCGCGACTGAAACTGAAAAGATCATGCAAACCAAGAAGCTATCGGTAGGCATTAGTGGCAAATCTTTCAGGCGAGAATCGAAATTTAATCAACGTACGGGACCCTATCCATTAAGGTCCTATCCTCAAAAAATTAATGGCAATGGAAGTAACAACAAGAAGAAATTTTTTGGTACAAATCACAATGGATTTACGTGGAATTCTCAACAATGTTAAAGTACAATTGAAGCAAAATGGGACACATTTAGCTGGAATGTCAAAAGCCGAGACGTATCACTGGCGCACCTAGTGCAAGCCGAGGTTAGTATGGTAACCCTACCAAACCGCCAACATGCGCACCAGGAGGACCACCCAATGGATCTATAAAAGAGACGCAACTGAGACCAACAAGGCTATTCACCCTAACTGATGCTGAGGCTAGTCCTGACGTGGTAACAGGTACTATTTCAATTTTTTTCTCAAAATGCTAAAGTATTATTAGATCTCGGAGCAAATAAGTCATTTGTAAGTCCAAAGAAAGCAGTTAACACGGATCGGCCTCTATCTCCCTTGACTCCATTTATTGCGGTTTTGATTCCTTTGGGAGAGCAACTAATTTGTGATCTAGTCTACATCGGTTGTGCTGTACGTATGGGTCCGAATGTACTTGAAGTGGATCTAGTTCCATTGGACATCCGACAAGTTGGATGTAATCTTAGGCATGGATTGTCAAACGAAATATCAAGCCTGTACGGAGTGTTTCACCAAACATGTGAGGTTCACTTTTCCTGATGGTGTCGAATACTGCTTTGAAGGTGATAGGCGAGTTGTTCCAACTTGCATGATTTCTTGGCTTGGTGCAAAATGATTGATCAACAAAGGATGTATAGCGTACCTCACGTACGTACATGATATTTCTAAAGAATCCTCGGATCTGGATTCTGTTCCAATGGTTCACGAATTTCCAAAAATATTTCCAGAAGATATAGCCGGTTTACCATCAGCAAGGGAAGTGGAATTCGACATTGAGTTAGTGCCTGGTACGAGTCCGATTTGTGTTCCTCTGTATCTTATGGCTCTTGCGGAAATGAAAGAACTAAACACAATTGGAAAATTTGCTGGATCCTGGTTTCATCTGACCTAGTGTGTCACCTTGGGGAGCACCTGTCTTGTTCGTAAAGAAGAAAGATGGATCCCTGCGATTATGCATCGACTATCGGCAGTTGACTCATGTGACCGTGAAGAACAAGTACCCTTTTCCATGCATCGATGATTTATTCGAGCAACTCTAGGGTGCAGTAGTGTTCTCCAAGATTGACCTTAGATCTGGATACCATCAATTGCGAGTTCTTTCATGATGCTGATATTTCGAAGACCGCGTTTAGATCGCGATACGGCCACTACAAATTTCTGGTTATGCCATTCGGTTTGACCAATGCACCAACTGTGTTCATGGACCTTATGAATCATGTGTTCCATGAGTTCCTGGATAAATTTGTGATAGTATTCATCGACGACATTCTGATTTATTCAAAATCGGAAGAGGAACATGCTAAGCATTTGAGGATTGTGCTGAATCTTTTGAATGATCGGCAGTTGTTTGCAAAGTACTCCAAATGCGAATTCTGGTTACGCAAAGTTGGTTTCCTTGGCCATATTGTTTCCGCCCAAGGTGTGTTAGTTGATCCAAAGAAGATTGAAGTCGTAGTTGCTTGGGAACCCCCGCTAACTGTGTTCGAAGTTCGTAGTTTCCTTGGCTTAGCAGGATACTACCGTCACTTTGTGAAGAATTTTTCATCACTTGCCGCACCATTGACAAAACTGACGTGCAAGGGTGAGCCGTTCATGTGGAACGAGAAATGCCAGTGAAGTTTCGAAGAACTGAAAAACTGGTTAGTTTCCGCACCTATCCTTACCTTACCTATTTGCGGAAAGGAGTATGTGGTTTACAGCGATGCGTCGAAATCCGGACTTGGATGCGTATTGATGCAAGATGAGAAAGTCGTTGCTTATGCTTCCCGATAGTTACGACCGCACGAAAGCAACTACCCTACGTATGATTTGGAGCTTGCAACCGTGGTGTTTGCGTTGAAAATATGCGACATTACTTATATGGTGAGACGTGCCGAATCTTCACCGACCACAAAAACCTGAAGTACCTCCTCATGCAAAAAGAATTGAATATGAGACAATGAAGATGGGTGGAGCAGATTAAAGACTACAATTTGATCATCAAATATCATCCTGGAAAGGAAAATGTTGTTGCTGATGCCTGGAGCCAAAAGTTTCATCCTCCTTCCCCATCGATTTTGGCTAACATGCGCACCCATTAAATGCCTATGTTGCTGGATTTGAAAGCTAATCGTGTGCATCTTGGCACTGATTTTTCTGGATCATTATTGGGACGAATTGAAGTCACGCCTACCTTGATTGAGGAAATCCGGAATTAGCAATTAGAGGATCCGAAACTGATTGAAATTTGGAAGCAACTTTCTGATGGTCTTGATGCCATAATTCATGATTTCAAAATACGAGATGACAAAGTACTTGTCTTCAGAAACCGAGCATGTGTTCCACAAGATGTTGATATTTGTAATCTTATTCTATCAGAGACGCATAGTTCGAAATTTGATATCCATGTGAGACCGTGAATTTTGAGTCTTTGAAGTCCAGAAGCCAGTACAGGTGAAAAAAAACCGTTTTGCCTCTGAAGAAAGGATGTGTGATGACTTAAATTAGTAAGGGATGTCTAGTAATTATTTCTGGTATTAATTCCCTTAAAATTGATTCATTATTGGTTGATAATTACTTTAGGAAATAAAAACCCTAAGGGGGATAATTACAGAATTTAATTCTGATAATTATCTTATTTTAATTAAGCCATTAAGATTAGGATTTTAATTCCATAACCACCTTATATAAATAGGAATTCAGCCACACAAAAATTTTATACAGAAAACGCACATAAAATTCGTAAGACCTAAAAACCCTACACCTCTCAATTTCTGCTAAAATCCACTGGAACTTAAAATAAGCATAACTGTCTCATTGTTTATCAGATTCCTGCGAATAATAGTTTGTTGGAAACCTCTCTTCATCCTATTAAAAACCATCTTCTGTTTTTTATCTGGAGGTTAGTTTTTCTTTAGTAAAAATTAAATCGTATTTCGATAGAAAGGCCAAAATCTGCTTGAACTTCAAAATAGTATAACTCTCTCATCCTTTGTTGGATTCTTATGAATAATAGGTTATTTGAAAGATCTCTTCATCATCTTTCCAAATATGTTGGGTTCTTTTTATCTATAGCTTAGTTCTTCTTTATTAAAAGTTAAATTGTATTTCGGCAGAATTGCCAAAATCTGCTTGAACTTCAAAATAACATAGCTCTCTCATCCTTTCTTGGACTCTTGCGAATAATAGCTTGTTGGAAATCTCTCATCATAATTTTTCTAGAAATATGTTGTTTTTTTTCTTAAGGTTAGTTTTATTATATAGTAAGATAAGTTGAATTTCGATGGGATTAGGGTAAAAGATTGTGTGATTCTGTCTTCAATTGATTTTTGTTGTTGTTTCTCTTGTTCATATGATTTTTTGACATCTATTCATGTTATAAAAGCATAAATTCATCCTTTGAATCTTTTCTATTCATGAAATCGTTATGCCCTACTCTTGCCCTATTATTGCCTATCTTGATCAATTGATAAACCTATTGGATTCTGATCTTGTTTCTTTTGATTGTATAAGTTATAAACATTTAATTCCTTTTTGTTAGTATGAAATAGCAAACTATCTTGTGTCCTATGCTTAGTGCCGAATTATACATAGTTAAATTGGGTGGTAATTCAGGTTGAATCTTGTTAAGCTTTTGGCAATCACATCACAAATCAAAAGCAGAGGAACCTGCGGCATCTGACCACTGGTTTCTGATAGGTTTGGTGAGTGAAATTGGTAAGGAAATAGGGTATTCAATTGGTTATTGAGTATGCATGCTTAGTTTTTTTTTCTCATTGCCATATGATATTATAGGTGGTTCAGAATTATTAAATAAAGACAAAGGAATAACTTCTTCTTTAGAGACAAGAGAGGTAGGATATATGCCTCATCGATTTCTCTAGAGATCCCTGTTGTTTTTTTGTTGTTTTCGATGCATCCCTTTGCTATTATTGCATACGAATTGATTGTAGGATATGTGCAAGAATTGTAGATTGGGATATGAATCCTATAGGCTATACCGAACCCTTGAGTTAGGTTTTGAGTGCCCGAACTGCATATGATATGTGAATTGAATAAGATAATTGTGTTCTAACATAATTGAGGATACCCTGTTATGGTATTGTGCTTATGCTTGCCTGTGTGTGCTTGTACATATTTGTGTGTCAAGATTCTGTTCTGATGCCAATTCGGGTTAAGCACTGATGCTCCTTGGGAGAGGGGAGGCTCTTACTGGTATGGGAGTTGTATGGGTGGCGATCCCCAGCATGCGCGTCCTGGAAGCCTTGTCTTTTTTTAGCTTGGATGTTTAGTCCTTGTGTGGCTAGAAGTCTTGTCCTTGTGTGGCAGGATGCCCTTATCCTTGTGTGGTTTGGGATACCTTTGTCCTTGTGTGTCTTGGGATTTCTTGTCCTTGTGTGACAAGATGCATAGGCTTACTGATTAACTTGTGTGCTAACCTTTTACCCTTTGTGCAATAAGCCTTGGACAACACAGGTAAAAGGGGACGACCTTTCTGTTTCCTATTTCCAAGAGCAATCTGATGAGTTTTACCTACCTGTGTACTTCTGATTTTTGTAAGTTTTTGTAGTCCACCTTTAGCCTTAGTTTTAGTCTTATCCTTTTGATTGATTTTTGAATTGCGTGATACCCAAAAATGTGTAGGAATGATCAAATGTTGTTCGAAAGATTTGTGTTTAAGACTTCTGTAGATCTTATAATGTTGTGACCCTAATGATATTCTTGTAATCCCATCCTATTGTATTCACCATTTTTAAGGCTTAGGTACATCCACTGTCCGTGGTACTAGTGTGTGAGATCAAGGCTGCACGGCGGGGCGATATCGCATCACAATAGCATACCTGTTGCTTAATCGCTTGAGCATATAACATGAGTTATGATTGGACTACTTTCTGGTTTTCAATGTTCCTCCTTTACTTGTTTCCGTTTTATTTTGGGAATTAACTTACTGGATGTTTGGATCCTTATGGGACTTGTGAGTTGTGGATTCATTGATTTTATTTAAAGATTTTCGCTGATATTTTATTCATTCCGTATGATACTAGAATATATGTCCAATATCATGCTCCAATAACTAATGAACATAACGAATGTGTATGGTAAAAATCGAGAATTTGATATGTAAGCCTTGCGGAATTCAGATACGTCCGGGTTATTGGGCTTGTCTGAATTTAACGACGGTAATGGTCCTAATCGGAGCAATTAATATTAGGTTAGGATTTGGGGTCGTTACAGAGAAGGAAGGGAATAATTCTAGAATTATTTAGGAGGTTTTGGGTATGATTTATCAGGGTAGGTCGGCTTCTCCTTTTATTGGTGTCTAAGGAGGTTTAGTTAAGAGATAATTTCCTACTTTTAAGCTTAGATGGATAAGATATGATTAAAGGATAATTCTATTAAAAAGATAATTCTATTTAAAAGGAAAAATTATCTAATGCATCGGATAGTAAAGGATAAAACTAAGAATAACTAACACAAAAATACCAGAATTAAAAAATATTCGACAACAACTATTTTAGGCCATCACATATTCATTTCTTTAGAGGTAAAATAGTTATTTCAGCTGCATCGGCTCCTAAACTTCCTGGACATTTATACTATGGAGGATCGGAGTCTCACAATATATGTCCATTATCATACTCCAACCTTTAAAAAGTTTAAGTGACAAATCTAATAAAAAATCAGAACTAATGGGAATAAGCCCTGTGAGATTCAGATAGGTCCTATGTTGGGTTTATTTGGATTTCCAAGTGGTAAGGATCCTAGTGGAGCGAATTCAGGTCCTTACAATACAGCCGAGTTTCTTACCAATTCCACTCACCAAACCTATCAAAAACCAGTGATCAAATGCTACTGAGATCTCCCCCTTGGATGCATGATGTGATAGAACAAAACAAAAACCAAACCGATTTGTAAACCCAATTTACCATGCAAATTTCGGCACTAAGTTAAGGAAATAGAGCAAATTGCGATTTCATGCATACAAGGTTTAAGAGTTGCAATTTCATGATAATGTAGAAGGATTAGGTGTTAATTACACATACAATTAAAAGGAACATGATCAGAAATCAATAGACAAGTTAATTGGTAAAAATTGGCAAAAATAGGGTAAAGGTATAAGGCATGCCGAATTCCAACATAAGGAAGATTCAAAGGATAAATTCATGATATTACAACATAAATAGGTGCCAAACAATCATAGGAACAAGAGGAATAACAACAGAAACCAATTGAAAAATGATTAAGAAATTTCAGCACTAATACCTCGGTAATTGCGATAAGGAAAAATATAAGAAATAACTAAACTTCTGATGATGAAACCAAGATAGTAAGATAGAGGATGGAAAGAAGTTTCCAAAAAAACTATTATTTGCAGAAATTTGATGAAGGATGAAAGAATTCGGCTATAGTGAGTGTTAAGTGAATTTTGACAGCAAGGGTAAGGAGTAGGGTTGATTGCGTAATGATTTTGTGTGGTTTGTGCTGTATAGCTGGCTGGATAGTTTATAGGATTAATGGGATTAATGTTCCCTACATCTAAGGCTAGATATAAGGAGATAATCCTTATGATTTAATTCTGGAATTATCTCTTAATGTTATGAGATATACCATTTTTGATAAGAATGAACTAAGAAGAAAATGAAATCAACCAAAAGAGGAAAAAATTTTCAGTACCATTTTCGACTATCACACATTCATTTCTTGAAAGGAAAAAAAGTCATTTCATCTATACTGGCTTCTAGATTTTTAAGACAAAGGAACGGGGTCTCACATTTTACACATTGGGAGACTGATTGGTCGATGTGCCTTTAGATTCTACACGTTGGGAGGTTGACTCCTCAATGATGAGTGTCAGACAGGTTGGTCAGCATTCAGCTTCAATATCTTGGCAGATTACTTGGTCGGTAAGCACTAAAAAAACTCACCATCTGTGAGATCTCGAATTTTGAGTCATAGAATTCCAAAAGCCAGTGCAAGTGAAATGACCATTTTATCCCTGAAGAAATAGATCTGTGATGGCCAAAAAATTGTATGGAATGTTTTGTAATAGTTTCTGGTTTCATTACCCTTTGATTTGTTTCCTTATTGGTTCAATCTTACCTTAGAAAATAAAATTCCTAAAATTAATGAAGGATGATTCCAGAATTTAATTCTGATAATTATTTTACCTAAACTAGCCTTTAAAATTGAGAAATTAATCTCATAAATACCCTATATAAAGAGTAGCTAGCCACACTTTCCCACACACATTAAAAACATACAATTTTCGTCAAAAATCAAAATCTACGCCTTATTGCTACCGAAATTTCCCTTGATCTTCAAACCAGGATAACTCTCTCATCCTTTGACGGAATTCTGAAAATAATAGCTTGTTGGAAAGCGTTTTCCATCTTCTATCTAGGTATCTTGAGTTGGTCATCATAAGGTTAGTTTTCTCTGTCGAAATTCAAGTCATAATTCGTCGGTTTTGGTGGAAAAATTGTGTGATTCTTTCTTTAATTGATTTCTGTTATTGTTTCTTTTGTTCGTATGATTGTTTGGCATCCATTCATGTTGTAAAACCATGAATTGATCCTTTTAATCTTCCTTATACATAAATTGTTTGCCCTATTGTTGCTGATTTTGATCAATTGATTAACCTATTATTTTTTTATCTTGCTTCTTTTGATTGTATGTGTTATTAACACCTAATCCTTCTTTGTTAATATGAAATGCAATTTGCCCTACTGCCCCATTCTTTGGGCCGAAAACTTGTATGATGATTGGGATGGTAATTCAGGTTGATTTTTGTTAAGTTCTTGGCAATCAAATCATATATCCAAGAGGGAGGCACCTGCGGTTTCTGATCACTGGTTTTTGATAGGTTTGGTGGCTCAGATCCCTTGAATAAAGGAAAAGGAATAGTTTCTTGTTCAGATACAAGAGAGGAAGGATCTATGCTTCATCGGTTTCTCTAGAGATCCTTGTTGTTTGCTTGTTGTTTTCTGTGCATACCCTTGTTAATATTGCAAGTGCATATCTTGTATGGTGTATGCCTGAATTTCGGATTGAGATACGATTCTTTAGGCATTGTCGAACCCTTGAGATAGGTTATGACTGCCTAATTTGTATGTGTTGTGTGAACTGAACTGGCCGATTATATTTTGACATGATTGAGGATACCCCATTATAGTATTGTGCCTCGTACTTGCTTGTACATGTTTGTGTGTCAGGTTCCTTTTCAAGTGGTCATTCAGGATAAGCGTTGATGCTCCTTGAGAGAGGAGAGGTTCTTAATGGTATAGGAGTTGTATGGGTGGCGATCTCCAGTAAGAGCTAGCTGGATGCCTATTCCTTGTATGGCTAGATGCCTTGTCCTTGTGTGGCATTTGCTAACCTTTATTCTTTTTGCAGCGAAGCCTTGGACAATACAGGTGGAAGGGGATGGCCTTTTCCAATTGACGAGATGATTGATGAGTTTTTCCTACTTGTGTACTTCTGATGTTCGGAAGTGTTTGTAGTCCACCCTCAACTTCAGTTTCAGATGTTCGGAAGATTTGAGATTGTTTGCTGAGGACAAGGTGACAACGATCGGAGGGGGGCC
>JAEPBF010000178.1:0-60117 GCA_019739055.1 Passiflora organensis | reverse complement strand
AAAACAGGGGAAAGACTAAAAATATTTTATATTCAAAAGCACACAGGCAGCCTATCATATAATCTGATTTTCAAAATCAAGGTTTGTCCCCATCTACCCATGTTGTCCAAGACTATGCCTCAAAAATGGGTAAAACGGTTAGACAATCAATATTACAACAAGCCTTTTAGTTGTATCCGACATCTAGACTTTAACTGGCACAGGAGCACTCTTTCAGCAAAAATAAGGCACGTACACGTTTACACATATAGTACTCGCGTACACAAATCACAACGAAAGATCCTCAATCAAATCACAATACAATTGCAAATCTGTAAACAGATCATAACCGTATGTATAACCTTCGAGCTTCTGAGATTATCCCAAAGATAAATCACATAATTTCGCAATCAATTCAAAGACATCCAAACCGAAATCAACAACAAATCAAGCATACAATCAAGATTAACCAAATGAACCGATGAGGCATAGATCCTACCTTTCATGATTCTGAATTAGATCCAATCCTCTGTCTTTCCAGTGAGATCAGAATCTCCTAAACAATCACAAGGCAAAGACCACACAATACTAAGCCACAAAATTACTTGATTAAAAATCAAAGGAATTGGGAATCCTTACCAATTAACCTACCAAAATCCAGCCATCCGGATGCAGCAATATCTTCCCCCTGAATGCATGCTATGATGGCCAAAATTCAGTTAAAAACAATCTGATTATTCACCCTTGTTCATTATACAAATTTCGGCAACAACATAGGGTTTAATAGGGTAAATTGGGATTTCATCATACACATAAGAAGAAGATGCGATTTGATGTAAATAAGGATGGAATAGGTGCTAGACACTCAAACGATTAAAAAGAACAAGATCTGAAACCAATAGACAAGTCAATTGATTAAATTTCAGAAAACATAGGGTTAGGAATAGGGCATGTCAATTTTATGTATAGGGATGATTCAAAGGATGAATTCATGATTTTACAACATGAATGGATGCCAAACAATCATATGAACAAAAGGAATAACAACAAAAATCATTTGAAGGAAGACTTATACAATTTTGCACAAAAACTGATGAATTATAACTTGAATTTTGACAAGGAAGAACTAACCTTATGATGAAAAACCCATGATAGCTAGATAGAGAATGGAAAGAGCTTTTCAGCAAGCTATTATTTTTAGAAATCCGACAAAGGATGAGAGAGTTATACTAAGATTAAGATTAAGGAATTTCTTACACAAAATTGGTGAATTATGACTTGAATTAAAATAGAGAATAACTAACCTTCTGATGATGAAAATAAGATAGATAGAGGATACAAAAAAATTTCCAACAAGCTGTTATTTGTAGAAATCCAACAAAGAATGAGAGAATTATGCTAAGATGAAGATCAAAGAATTTTGGTTAAGGTTTAGGCAAAAATCGGAAATTGAGAGAGGAAGAAGAAAAAGGTAGGAATAATTCCAGAATTATTTAGGAGGTTTTGGGTATGATTTATCAGGGTAGATCAGCCTCTCCTTTTATAGGTGTCTAAGGAGGTTTAGTTAAGAGATAATTCCCTACTTTTAAGATTAAAAGGATAATTAATGAATAATTATATTAGAAGGATAATTCTATTTAAAAGAATAATTCTATTTAAAAGGATAATTCTATTAAAAGAGATATTCTATTTAAAAGAAAGAATTATCTACTATATTGGATAATAAAGGATAAAACTAAGGATAATTAATATAAAAATACCAAAATTAAAATAGGAAATATTCAGTAATAATTATTTTTGGCCATCACACATCCATTTCAGCTACACCGGTACCTGAGTTTCATTTTTGACCTGTGGACTTCTAGGACATCTACCCTATGAAGGGTTAGGGTGTCACAGTACTAGATTGAATTGAAGCATAAATCATATTGTGACCACATAATGAACCCAACATGACAATCATTCACAATGCATGTATAGCCTTCATTCAAAACCAGGCATTTGATCATATTTTAATTAAACAAAACAAATCATTATATTTAAATGAGTGAAACCTAATCTCCATCTCTTGTCACTCAAATGACTTAACAACAATACCTTTTCTCGTATCGATCACTCCAGCACTGTCTAAGCTCACAAATACAATACTAAGAATGAATCGAACGTAAAAGAATGGAAATGTTAAAGCAGAAAACAAGCCTAGAGACCTTTTAAAGACTCAGCCAACTCACAGCTTACACTAGCAACACACTAAACTCACAACTCAAAAAATTCTAATAAGAGGATAAACTAGACTCTCCTTACACATGCCACTCATGCCTCACATGTGAGACCCAGAATTATGAGTCCTAAAAGTCCAGAAACCAATACAGGTGAAAAGACGATTTTGCCACGAAGGAAAAGATCTGTGATGGCCGAAATTGGTAAGAGTGGTATGGTAGTTAATTCTGGTATAAATTCCCTTTAATCTAAGTCCTTATAGATAGATAATTTCCTTAGAGATTAAAATCCCTAAGAATAGGGGAAGATAATTATCTTATTTTTAACTATCTTAAAAGTAGTAATCATAATTCTATACTCATTCAGAAGGGAGCTGGAATTTTCTGTAGGTGACAAAGTATTTTTGATGGTCGCACGATGGAAAGGAGTCCTTTGTTTTCAGCAGCAAGGTAAGCTAGCACCTCGCAACATTGGTCCATATGACATTGTCGAAAGAATCGGCCCTGTTGTATACCTACTTGCCCTACCTCCAAATATGGAAAGAATTCACAACGTATTTCAGATTTCAATGCTAAGAGTGGTATGGTAGTTAATTCTGGTATAAATTCCCTTTAATCTAAGTCCTTATAGATAGATAATTGCCTTAGAGATTAAAATTCCTAAGAATAGGGAAAGATAATTAAAGAATTTAATTATCTGGTAATTATCTTATTCTTAATTATCTTAAAAGTAGTAATCATAATTCTATACTCATTCATTATAAATAGAAAGCCAACCTCACAAAAATCATTAAGAGAAAACATACAAAATTCGTATAAGCCTAAAACTTTACACCTCCTTATATCTGTCAAAATTCGATGAAACTTTAAACCAGTATAACTTTCTTATCGATCATTAGATACCTGCAAATAATAGCTTGCTGGAAAACTCTCTTCATCCTCTTTCCAATCATCTTTGGTTTTTTTTCTGGAGGTTAGTATTTCTTTCTCTAAAGATAAGTTGAAAATCGGCAGCGGAATAAGGTTTTCGTCAAATCTTATTGAACTTCAATGTAGCATAACTCTCTCACCGTTGGTCGAATCCCTGATATAATAGCTTATTGGAAAGCTCTTTTCATCCTGTTTCCAACCATATATGTTATGTTTCGTGGACAGAAATATTTCATTGTCGAAGGTTAAGTTGAAAATTGACGATGGAATTAGGTTTTTAGATCTCTATAGTTTTTATCTTCGGTTGATTTTTTGTTGTCGTTTCACTTGTCCCTATGATTGCTTGGCATCTATTCATGATTTATGACCATGAATTTCCATCTTTTAAATTTCTCTATGCTTAAAGTCGAAATTGTCCTATGCCTTACTTTTAACGACGAAATTTGCATAGTTAATTGGAATGGAAATTCAGGATGAATCTTGTTAAATTCCTGGCTATCACATCACACATCCAATGGGGAGGCACCTGCAGCATCTGATCACTGGTTTCTGATAGGTTTGGTGAGTGGAATTGGTAAGGAAATAGGCTATTCAATTGATTATTGAATATACATGCTTAGTTTGTTTTCGTCTTTGCCTGGTGATAATATAGGTGGTTTAGAATTACCTAATAAAGGAAAAGAAGTAGCTTCTTGTTCAGAGACAAGAGAGGTAGGATCTACACTTCATCGGTTTCTCCAGAGACCCCTGTAATTTTCTTGATATTTTTTGTACCTGCCCTTGTTGTATTGCATGCGAATTGATTATAGGGTGAGAGTATGAATTTCGGTTTGAGATGTGAATCTCATAGGTTATATTGAACCCGTGAGTTAGGTTTTGAATGTATGAGTTGCATATGTTATGTGAATTGAATATGCTGATTGTGTTCTGACATGATTGAGGATACCCTGTTGTGGTATTATGCTTTGTACTTGCCTGTGTGTTCTTGTACGTGTTTGTGTCTCAGGATCCTTTTTTGGTGGCCATTCGAGGTAAACGCTGATGCTCCTAGGGAGTGGAGAGGTTCTTACTGGTATGGGAGTTGTATGGGTGGCGAAACCCCAACAAGAGCTCGCTGGATGTCTGGTTCTTGTGTGGCTGGAACCCTGTCCTTGTGAGGCAGGAAGCCCTTATCCTTGTGTGGTTTGGGATGCCCAAGAACATGTGTGGCTTAAGAAGACTTGTCCGTGTGTGGTTTGGGATGCCCTTGTTCTTGTGTGGCTTGGGATGTTTTGTCCTTGTGTGGCAAGATGAATAGGCTTACTGATTAGCTTGTGTGTTAACCGTTTTTTGTGTAGTAAACCTAGGGACAACACAGGTGGAAGGGGATGGCCTTTTCTTCTTCATTGTCGAGAACAATCTGATGAGTTCTGCCTGTCTGTGTACTTATGATACTTTTCGGAAGTGTTTGTAGTCCCCTTCAGTCTTAGATTCGGCCCTACCCTTTATGATTGAATCTTTGAATTGCATGAATTCATTTTGTTGCGTTGGAATGATCAGATGTTGTTCGGGAGATTTGTGTTTATGGTTTTTGCTGATTTTATGATGTTGTGACCCTACTGAGATTCTTGTAATCTCATTTTGTTATTTTCACCATTTTTTTTAGGCTTAGGTACATTTACTGGTCGTAGTACCAGTGTGTGAGATCAAGGCTGTACGGCAAGATGATATCGCATCAATTTTTCATACCTGTTCCTTGATTACTTGTGCATATGTAAGACCCCGAATTTTGAGTCCTAGAAATCCAGAAGCCAGTACAGGTGAAAAGACGATTTTGCCCCTAAAAGAAACGATGTGTGATGGCCGAAATTGGTAAGATTGTTTAGTAGTTAACTTTGTTTTAAATTCCTTTTGATTTAAGTTTTTATAGATAGATAATTGCCTTAGAGATTGTCTTTATAGAGGGATAATTGCTTTAGAGATTAAAGACCCTAAAAATAGGGAAGATAATTTAGAGTTTAATTACCTGGTAGATTATCTTATTACGACAAAGTGATTAAAATTAGTAATCATAATTCTATACCCATTCATTATAAATAGGAAGCCAACCCCACAAAAATCATTCATAGAAAACTTACAAATTCGTATGAGCCTAAAACCCTATATCTCCCTATAGCCGCCATAATTCACAGAAACTTCAAACCAGTATAACTCACTCATCATTCGTCGGATCTCTGTGAATAATAGGTTGTTGAAAATCTCTCTTCATTTTCTTTCCAACCATCTTTGATTTTTTGACAGGAGGTTAGCATTTGTTTATCTAAGGATAATTTGAAAATCGGCGGCGGAATTCGGTTTTCACCAAATCTTCTTGAACTTCAAAATAGCATAACTTTCTAATCGTTTGTCAGATCCTTACAAATAATAGCTCCTTGGAAATCTCTTTTCATAGCTTTCCAACCATATATAAATAGCAGTTTGGATATAAATATTTCCTTAGTTAAGGTTAAGACAAAATCATCCTATGCCCTACTTTTAGCGACAAAATTTGCATAGTTAATTGGAATGGTAAATTTAGGTTGAATCTTGTTAAGTTCCTGGCTATCACATCACACATCGAAGGGGGAGGCACCTGCAACATCTGATACTGGTTTTCTGATAGGTTGGGTGAGTAGTATTGGTAAGGAAATAGGGAATTCAATTGATTATTGAATATGCATGCTTAGTTTGTTCTGGTCTTTGCTTGGTGATAATTTAGGTCGTTTGGATTTAGTTAATAAAGGCAAAGGAGTAGCTTCTTGTTCAGAGATAAGAGAGGTAGGATCTACGCCTCATCGGTTTCTCCAGAGACCCCTGTTATTTTTTTGATATTTTTGTTACCTGCCTTTGTTGTATTGTTTGTGATTGGATTATAAGGTGAGAATATGAAATGCGGAATAACATATGAATCTTCTAGGCTATATGAAACCCCTGAGTTAAGAATTGAGTGCCTGGGATACAATTTTTATATGAATTGGATATGTTGATTATGTTCTGACATGATTGAGGATACCCTGTTGTGGTATTATGCTTTGTACTTGTCTGTTTGTGTTTGTACGTGTCTGTGTGTCAGGATCCTATTCCGGTGGCCATTCAGGGTAAGCGCTGATGCTCCTAGGGAGAGGAGAGGTTCATACCGGTATGGGAGTTATATGGGCGGTAAACCAGCAAGCGTGCGTTGGATATCTATCTTTGCGAGGCCGGATCCCTGCTTTGCGAGGCAGGAAGCCCTTATCTTGCGTGGTTTGGGATGCCCTGGTAGGTATGTGACAAGAGAAGACTTGTTCGTGTGGTACTAATCGACTTGTCCTTGCGAGGACAAGATGAAAGGCTTACTGATTAGTTTGCGTGTTAACCATCTACCCTTTGTGCAGTAAGTTTTGGACAACACAGGTTGAAGGGGATGGCCTTTCGTCTTCATTGCCGAGGGAAATCTGATATGTTTCACCTGTCTGTATACTTCTGACCTTTCTGAAGTATTTGCAGTCCTCCCTCAGCCATAGATTCGGCCCTAACCTCTTTTGATGGGTTTTTGAATTGCGTGATCCCCTTTAGCTGTTTAGGAATGATTTTAGGTGAATTGGGAGATTGTGTTTGGGGATTCTGTAGATCTTATGATGCAGTGACCCTACTGAGATTCTTGTAATCTCAAACCGTTGTTTTTACCATTTTTCAGGCTTAGGTACATCTACTATTCGTGGTACCAGTGTGTGAGATCAAGGCTGCACGGCGGGATGATATCGCATCACATTTGCTTACTTGTTTACTTGCGCATATAACATGAATGATTGGGCAACTTTCTAGTTTATTATAAGCACTCTTCTTTACTTGCTATTTCCGAACCTTGATAAAGAATTTGTTGCTGGATCCCTATGGGACTTGTGTGTTATGAACCCAAAGATTTAATTTAAGACTTCCGCTGATGTTTTATTTACTCCGTATCAGACCAGAACATGTGTCCAACATCATGCTCCAATTGTTGATAAGCAATAAGATTAACAAGTTTAAAATCGGTAGTTTATGATTAGCCTGGTGAGATTCAAATTGGTCTTAGGTGTCTTTTAGGCTTATTTGGGTTTCACTGCGGTAATGACCTTAATCGAAGCAATTATTAATAGTTAGGAATTTTGGTCGTTACAAGTTTGGTAGTGGAGCATGGTTTAAGGATTATAATTTGTTATATGCTAACTTATTTGTTGATTTTTGGTGATTTCAGGTTAAAACATGGGCACACACTCACTCACTTAGGGACTAATACGGAAGTGGAACTAAGACTAAAATGGGATTAAATTGTAAGGTTTAAATGATAGGAATAATAAACTAATGTGCTGATTGTTCATAAGCCTTCATATGTCTTTCTCGTCATTACCGAATATATATGCATGTGATTGATGATGTGAATTGCGGAATGTGGATGATGTGTGAGTTTATGCTTGCGTGATGTTTGATTTATGAGTGGAATTGCTGTGAATACCTTTGCATGTGTGCATGTGATTTCCAAAAATTTGTATGTTTCCTTCCAGCGTATGCGTATCGTCCGGTGTATGCCTCTCCACCAGGTACCACTCCTTTTACTAATATTGTATTTAGTATATGTTGAGTAGTAAAGGTGTATAAAGGTGTATTCGTGTAGTATGGCACGCTCGAGGCTACAAAGGGACCAACGGGGTAGGTTTGAGATTCAGACTGAACAGCAACCTGTTGAGCAAGAGTAGCCAAATGCAGAAATTGAGCAGGAAGGGCAAGCTGAGCCCGAAAACCAACCTGAGGCACCAGCCACACAAGGCGTTGACCCTCTTATGGCACAAATCTTAAATGTGTTACAAGGAGTTGCTGCAAACCAGCAGCGAATGGAGGCGCAATTTTAGAATGCTCCTCCGCCTGCACCAGAACCTATTCCTCCACTTGAACCTGTGCAGCCGGCGTATCATAAGGAAACAGAGAGACTTCCCATTATGATTACAAAATTACTGAAGGAAACTCGACAACTTGGATGTAAAGATTTCGGTGGTTCAGCTGAAGCCACAGCCGCTCGTAAGTGGATAGACACCTTATGCCGAATATCCTTTGCGTATCTCGGATGATGACAAGGTTGCCAATGCTACATTCTTACTTGAGGGAGAAGTCCTCGCATGGTGGACATCTGTTAGCTTGCGATTCGGCAATCGTTTGCCCACTTGGGAGGATGTGGCAGTAATAGATATAGATACTCTCTATATCTATTGCTGTTATTTGCAAAGAAGGCGGGAACAAAGAAGACTTGTCTGTATATGATTCATTCGGTTCACTAAATCCATGTGTTAATTCAATAAAAGCAGAGACAGAGGAAGAAGAAATACAGGATGAGGAAGAATATGATAGGATGATGGAAGAACAGTTCAATAATAATTCAATTTTACGTGCATATGCTGATGAGACAAAAAAGATTATTGACAGAGATTCTTGCTTACCTTGTGCTGAGGATCCGACTTTATGGAAAGTCAAATGCGTTGTTGGGCGTGAGAGGTATTCAACCTTCTGTTTAATGCAGAAGTTTGTTGACTTAAAATCTCTGGGAGCCAAATTACAGATAGTATCTGCATTTGCTGTTGACTATGTAAAAGGTTTTATCTTCATCGAAGCCTACAAGCAATGTGATATCAACGAGGCTTCTAAAGGACTTACTGGTATATATTCTACTAGACTATCAACAGTTCCACTAAATGAACGTTGCCATCTGCTCACTGTCCGGAATAATCATTGTCCAATTACCAAGGGCATATGGGCTCGTCTGAAGCATGGGAAATACAAAGGAGACCTTGCACTGATTATTGCTGTTAATGACAAACGGAGAGTAGCAACAGTGAAGCTGATCCCAATAATTGATCTACAAGCAATGGCTCTAAAATATGGTGGGGGAGTTGCCATAAAGAATACTACAACTCCAGCTCCATGAGTGATCAGCCCAAGCGAACTTGAAGAATTCCGCCCTCTTATTCAATATAGACGTGATCGTGATACTGTTGCAACGGTGTTGTGCCAAAGGATGAGGACCGGTTGAAGTTCCAACCTTCTGGAAATGTTGAATCTGGTAATGTTGAGTGGCTTACACAGCTTAATGGTGAATCCAAGAAGAAAAGATTAGCTAGAAATGGAAAAGGTGGTGGAGAAACGGCTCAAGTTCTGACAGTACACTCAAATTCTGCACCAACTGCAGACACAAATTCCAAAGTTGCTTCCACAGAGGAGAAGGACGAGACTGGTGGGATTAAAATTCCAGATATATCGTCAATGGAAGCACTTATGGCACTGTAACTCCTATTGGATCAATGGTGAATGCTCCGAATATGAGTTCTACGAGTTTGCAATCTGTCGAGAACTAACTCATTGATGGTAAATAATCCATCGAGCTTGCTCAGTATACATCAAACTGGACATATGGACCCTCAATTGGTTGATCAGTCTGAAAAGATTCATTTCCATCCCTCTCTCTCGTCAAAGGACAATCTCCGACAACCTCTTCCACAACAGCAATTTCAGCAACATACTCGACATCTGCACCAGAAAATTAGTTCAACATCAGTGATTACAAAAACAGCAAAGTCAGGCACCGCCAGCATATATTGAAGAGTGATGCCTTTTCCCAGACTCGGCTGGTATCTGATTCTTGTATGCAAGAGAAATGTGAGCCTGGAATAGAGCTTAGTGAAGGCTTACACTCACAACCGTCTCAGCAGCATCAAATGTCTGAGTTACAAAATCAATTCCATCAAAATTCTGCTGGAAACAAGACGAGCACTGCTCAAAATCTTTCTCTGCCATCTGGAGAGCATGATATGAGCTCATCACTGAATCAAAAGTCACCGCAAATGCCACAGATGTGGAGGCCGCAACAGTTAGTTCCAGAATCTCAAAATGATTTTAACGGCATTTCTGTTGAAACCCAAGATTCAGCATTGCATGACCAGTGGAATTCTGAAACACAAAACCAGAGTTGCATTCCAGGGAGCATGTTACAGAAGCAGCATCTCCAAGAGGATTTCCGTCAAAGAATTTCTGGCAAAGATGAAGCCCAGTGCAATGATTTAGGTTCGGGAGGGTCTATCATTAGTCAAACTGCTCCTTCTAGAGGCACTTTACTACCCCAAAATTCAGGTGATGGTGCATACAGAACTGTGCTTGATCATCAATTTCGGAATCAACAGCGATGGCTTTTGTTCTTGCGGCATGCACGTGCAGGATTGTTGAAGCCAAGGTATTGTTGAAGCATATTGCAGGATGCAGTTTAAATCATTGCCGATATCTTAAATGTCATTCTTCCAAGGCACTGATCAATCACCACAAGCAGTGCCGAGATCAAAATGGCCCTGTTTGTATTCCTGTTGTAAAATTTTTGTGGCTCACAAGGAATATATTCGTCTGGGCTCACATTCGGGTTTGCCAAGTAAACCAAATATTGTTGGGGATAATTCAGGTAGGTTGATCACAAAAACTCCATCAGTTGTTGAAAATCTTGAAGATTTAGAGCCTTCTCTAAAACAAAAGAAGATTGAGCAATCTCCTATTTCTGTTAGGCTTGAGAATGAAAGTTCTAATATTGCTGATTCACATGAATCTCAAGATGCCCTCCGTGAAGATTACAAACATGGTAATGCTTATATGCCAGCAAAATCGGAGTGCATGGAAGAGGAATTAGAAGCTCCTGTTACTTCTGTACATCAGCTCCTATGCGGTCTGCTATTGAGCAGGTTTTCAAGTATTTTTGTTCTGATGTAACAAATGATGGACTGCTTCGCATGTTACATGTTATCAAGAAAGATTTGAAACCAGTTAGACACCAGGAAACTGACAGTGAAGATGATGGTGATGATGATGATGATGATGATGTTCTTGGTATTGAAGAAGAAGAAATTGATGAAGATGAGACAGGTGAAACAGCTGAAAATGGAGAACAAACAGATGATTCCGATACAATTGGAGAAGTAGAAGAAGGTGCTAAAGTACAGGCTGAAGATTCTGATGACTCAAAGGATGAAGAACTTCCTGATATTAATCAATCAAATGAAAACAACGTATTTCGCATTTCAATGCTAAGAAAGTATATGCAAGATCCTGCTCATGTGCTTAAAGAACCACCAGTTGAAGTTGCTGAGGACCTATCCTATCCCGTACAACCAGTTGTCATACTAGATCGGTCAGTTCGATAGCTTCGCAGTCGAAGCGTGCCTATGGTACAAGTTGTTTGGCGTAATAGCCAAATTAAGGAACAGTCTTGGAAGACTGAGGAATCTATGCATGCAAAATTTCCTTACTTGTTTGATTAGGTACTTGGGTTAAATTTTGAGGACGAAATTGTTATAAGAAGGGGAGAATGTAAGACCCTGAATTTTGAGTCCTAGAAGTCCAGAAGCCAGTGCAGGTGAAAAGACGATTTTGTCCCTGAAGGAAAGGATATGTGATGGCCGAAATTGGTAAGATTGTTTAGTAGTTAACTTTGTTTTAAATTCCCTTTGATCTAAGTTCTTATAGATGGATAATTGCCTTAGAGAATGTCCTTATAGAGGGATAATTGCCTTAGAGATTAAAGACCCTAAAAATAGGGAAGATAATTTAGAGTTTAATTATCTAGTAGATTATCTTATTATGATAAAGTGATTAAAAGTAGTAATCATAATTCTATACCCATTCATTATAAATAGGAAGTCAACCCCACAAAAATCATTCATAGAAAACTTACAAATTCGTATGAGCCTAAAACACTATACCTCCCTATAGCCTCCATAATTCGCAGAAACTTCAAACCAGCATAACTCACTTGTCGTTCGTCAGATCTGTGAATAATAGCTTGTTGAAAAGCTCTCTTCATCCTCTTTCCAACCATCTTTGATTTTTTGGCAGGAAGTTAGTATTTATTTATCTAAGGTTAATTTGAAAATCGGCGGCGGAATTAGGTTTTCGTCAAATCTTCTTGAACTTCAAAATAACATAATTTTCTAATCGTTTGTCAGATTCTTACAAATAATAGCTCGTTGTAAAGCTCTTTCCATCCTCTTTCCAACCATATATAAATAAAAGGTTGGATGTAAATAATTCCTTATTTAATGTTAAGACAAAATCGTCCTATGCCTTACTTTTAGCGACAAGATTTGCATAGTTAATTGGAATGGTAAATTCAGGTTGAATCTTGTTAAGTTCCTGGCTATCACATCATACATCCAAGGGGGAGGCACTTGCAACGTCTGATCACTGGTTTTCTAATAGGTTTGGTGAGTGGTATTGGTAAGGAAATAGGGTATTCAATTGACTATTGAATATACATGCTTAGTTTGCTTTTGTCTTTGCCTGGTGATAATTTAGGTGGTTTGGATTTACTTAATAAAGGCAAAGGAGTAGCTTCTTGTTCAGAGACAAGAGAGGTAAGATCTACGCCTCATCGGTTTCACCAGAGACACCTATTATTTTCTTGATGTTTTTGTTACCTGCCTTGTTGTATTGCATGCGATTGGATTATAGGGTGAGAGTATGAAATTCGGAATGAGATATGGATCTCATAGGCTATATCGAACCCCTGAGTTAGGCATTGAGTGCTTGGGTTGCATATGTTATGTGAATTGGATATCTTAATTGTGTTCTGACATGATTGAGGATACCCTGTTGTGGTATTATGCTTTGTACTTGCCTGTGTGTGCTTGTACATGTCTATGTGTCAGGATCCTATTCCAGTGGCCTTTCGGGGTCAGCGCTGATGCTGCTAGGGAGAGGAGAGGTTCTTACCGGTATAGGAGTTGTATGGGCGGCAAACCAGCAAAAGCGCGCTGTATATCTATCCTTGCGAGGCCGGATCCCTGCTTTGCAAGGCAGGAAGCCCTTATCTTGCGAGGCTTGGGATGCCCTAGTAGGTATGTGACTAGGGAAGACTTGTTCGTGTGGTACTAGTCGACTTGTCCTTCCGAAGACAAGATGAAAGGCTTACTGATTAGTTTGCGTGTTAACCATCTACCCTTTGTACAGTAAGTTTTGGACAACATAGGAGGAAGGGGTTGGCCTTTCGTCTTCATTGCTGACGGAAATCTGATGTGTTTCACCTGCCTGTGTACTTCTGACCTTTCTGTAGTATTTGCAGTTCTCCCTCAGCCATAAATTCGGCCCTAACCTCTTTTGATTGGTTTTTGAATTGCGTGATCCCCTTTAGTTGTTTAGGAATAATCTTATGTGAATTGGGAGATTTGTGTTTAGGGATTCTGTAGATCTTATGATGCTGTGACCCTACTGAGATTCTTGTAATCTCAAACCGTTGTTTTTACCGTTTTTCAGTCTTAGGTACATTCACTGTTCGCGGTACCAGGGTGTGAAATCAAGGCTGCATGGCGGGGCGATATCGCATCACATTTGCATACTTGTTACTTGCACATATATCATGAATGATTGGGCAACTTTCTGGTTTATTTTAAGCACTCTTCTTTACTTGCTATTTCTGAACCTTGATGAATAATTTCTTACTGGTTATGTGGATCCCTATGGGACTTGTGTGTTATGAACCCAAAGATTTAATTTAAGACTTCCGTTGATGTTTTATTTACTCCGTATGATACCAAAATATGTGTCCAATATCATGCTCCAATTGTTGATAAGCAATAAGATTAACAAGCTTAAAATCGGTAGTTTATGATTAGCCTGGTGAGATTCAAATTGGTCTTAGGTGTCATTTAGGCTTATTTTGTAAGACCCCGAATTTTGAGTCCTAAAAGTCCAGAAGCCAGTGCAGGTGATGCCAGTCCTAGAAGTCCAGAATTTTGCCCCTGAAGGAAAGGATGTGTGATGGCCGAAATCGGTAAGATTGTTTAGTAATTAATTTGTTTCAAATTTCTTTAGATCTAGGTTCTTGTAGATGAGTAATTTCCTTAGGAATCATCCTTAAGGCTAGATAGTTGCCCTATAGATTAAAGTCCCTAAAATAGGGGAAGATAATTAAAGAGTTTAGAGTTTAGTAATCTAGTAAATTATCCTATTTAGATAGAGTGATTAAAGTAGTAATCATAATTCTATACCCATTCATTATAAATAGGAAGCCAACCTCACAAAGAATTATTCATAGAAAACCTACAAATTTCGTATAGGCTTAAAACCCTATACCTCCCTATAGCCACCATAATTTGCAGAAACTTCAAACCAGCATAACTCACTCATCGTTCGTTGAATCTCTGCGAGTAATAGCTTGTTGGAAATCTCTCTTCATCCTCTTTCCAGCCATATTTTGGTTTTTATCAGGACACTAGTATTTCTTTGTCTAAAGTTACTTTGAAAATCGGCGGTGGAATTAGGTTTCCGCCAAATCTTCTTGAAGTTCAAAATAACATAACTTTCTGGTATTTTGTCAGAATCTTACAAATAATATCTCGTTGAAAATCTCATTTCATGGTAAGTCGAGACGAAATCATCCTATGCCCTACTTTTAGCAACAGGTTTTGCATAGTTAATTGGAATGGTAAATTCAGGTTGAATCTTGATAAGTTCCTGGCTATCACATCACACATCCAAGGGGGAGACACCTGAGACTTCTGATCACTGGTTTTCTGATAGGTTTGGTGAGTGGTATTGGTAAGGAAATAAGGTATTCAATTGATTATTGAATATGCATGCTTAGTTTGTTTTGTCTTTGCCTGGTGATAATTTAGGTGGTTCGGATTTACTTAATAAAGGCCAAGGATTAGCTTATTGTTCAGAGAAAAGAGAGGTAGGATCTATGCCTCATCGGTTTCTCCAGAAACCCCTGCTCTTATCTGATGTTTTGGTTACCTGCCCTTGTTGTATTTGTTTGTGATTGGATTATAGGGTGTGAATATGAAATCCGGAATGAGATATGAATCTCCTAGGCTATATTGAACCCCTTAGTTAGGAATTGAGTGCCTGGGATGCTATTGTTATATGAATTGGATGTGTTGATTGTTTCCTGACATGATTGAGGATACCCTGTTGTGGTATTATGCTTTGTACTTGCCTGTGTGTGCTTGTACGTGTTTGTGTGTCAGGATCCTGTTCCAGTGGCCAGGCAGGGTAAGCACTGATGCTCCTAGTGAGAGGAGAGGTACTTACCGATTTGTGGGAGTTGTATGGGAGGTGAACCAGCAAGCTAGCGCTGGATATCTGTCCTTGCGGGGCCGGATCCCTATCTTGCAGGACAGAAAGCCCTTATCTTGCGGGATTTGGGATGCCCTTGTAGGTATGTGACTAGGGAAGACTTGTCCATGTGGGGCTAGTCGACTTGTGCTTGCGAGGATAAGGTGAAAGGTTTACTGTTTAGCTTGCGTGTTAACCATCTACCCTTTGTGCAGTAAGTCTTGGACAACACAGGTGGAAGGGGATGGCCTTTCTTCTACATTTAGAGCGATTTTGTTGTATTTTACCTGTCTGTGTACTTCTGAACTTTCGGAAGTGTGGTCCTCCCTCAGCCATTGATTCGGCCTTAACCCTTTTTGAATGATCTATGAATTGCGTAATCCCCTTTTAGTTGTTTAAGAATGATCTTATGTGAATTGGGAGATTTTTGTTTGGGGATTCTGTAGATCTTATGATGCTGTGACCCTACTGAGATTCTCGTAATCTCAAACCGTTGTTTTTACCATTTTTCAGGCTTAGGTACATCCTCTGTTCGTGGTACCAGTGTGTGAGATCAAGGCTGCACGGCGGGGCGATATCGCATTACATTTTCAAACTTGTTACTTGCGCATATAACATATGATTGGGCAACTTTCTGGTTTAATTTAAGCACCCTCTTTTGCTTGCTATTTCCGAAACTTGTTTGAAGATTTCTTGTTGTTTACTTGGATCCCTATGGGACTTGTGTGTTATGAACTCAATGGATAAATTTAAGACTTCTGCTGATGTTTTTATTTACTCCGTATGTTACCAGAATATGTGTCCAATATCATGCTCCAATTGATTGATAAGCAACAAAATAAATAAGTTTAAAATCGGTATCTTATGAGTAGCCTTGTGGAATTCTAATAGGTCTTAGGTGTCGTTGAGGCTTATTTGGGTTTCACGGCGGTAATGACCTTAATCGGAGTAATTAAGAATAGTTAGGAATTGGGGTCGTTACATATTTGGGTTTCACGGCGGTAATGACCTTAATCGAAGCAATTATTAATAGTAAGGAGTTGGGGTCGTTACAAGTTTTGTAGCGAAGCATGGTTTAAGGAATATAATTTGTTATATGCTAACTTATATGTTGATTTTTGGTGATTGCAGGTAAGAATATGGGCACACACTGACTCACTTAGGGGCTAAAACTGAAAGAGAACTAAGGCTAACATGGGATTTAATTGATGGGAATAATAATCTGATGTGATGATTGTTCATCTTTATTATGTTTTAATATGTTTCCGTGGATGATTAGCTATGTTTCTTGTCATTACCGAATGTATATGCATATGATTGATGATGTGTATTGCCGAATATGGGTGATGTTCGAGTCTATGCTTGCTTGATGTTTGATAATGATTCCTATGAGTTTTGATGGAATTGCCAAGAATACCTTTGCATGTGTGCATGTGATTTCCAAAAATTTGTATATTGCTTTCCAGCATATGCGTATCGTTCGGTGCATGCCTCTCCACCAGGTACCACTCCTATTCTTAGTGTCGTATTTAGTGTGTGTTGAGTAACAATCGTACACTTGTGTAGTATGGCACGCTCGAGGCAACAAAGGGACCAACGGGGTAGGTTTGAGATTCAGACTGAACAGTAACCTGTTGAGCAAGATGAGCCAAATGCACAAATTGAGCAGGAAGGGCTAACTGAGTCCAAAAACCAACCTGAGACACCAGCTGCACCAGACATTGACCCTGTTATGGCACAAATCTTAAATGTGTTACAAGGAATTGCTACAAACCAGCAGCGAATGGAGGTGCAATTTCAGAATGCTCCTGCGCCTGCACCAGAACCTATTCCTCCACTTGAACCTGTGCAGCCGACGTATCATAAGGAGAAAGAGAGACTTCCTGTAATGATTACAAAATTTCTGAAGGAAGCTCGACAACTTGGATGTAAAGATTTCAGTGGTTCAGCTGGAGCTGCAGCCTCTCGTGAGTGGATGGACACCTTATGCCGACTATCCTTGTTCCTGTGTATCTCGAATGATAAAAAGGTTTCCATTGCTACATTCTTACTTGAAGGAGAGGCCCTCGCATGGTGGACATCTGTTAGCTTGCGATTCGGCGATCGTTTGCCAACGTGGGAAGAATTCCGATACGAATTCGATGAGAAATTTTATACAAGATTCCGTAAAAGCAAGCAGCGACAAGCTTTTTACAAACTTGAACAAGGCACCCGTTCGGTGCTGGAATATGAAAAAGTGTTAAGAGAGTTGTCCCGATGTGCACCTGAAGAAGATCGTACACCGTATCAGCTTGCGGGACGATTTCAGGATGGGTTGAGTACCGAACTCAAAACCATCGTCGATACAACATCGGTGCAGAATTTACAAGAACTAATTGTTGCCGCAACTGAAGCTGAAAAGATCATGCAAACCAAGAAGTCATTCGCAGCCACTAGTGGCGGATCCTATAGGCGAGATTCAAAGTTCAACCGACAAAGGGGACCCTATCCTTTAAGGTCCTATCCTCCGAAAATTAATGGCAATGGAAATACCAACAGGAAGAACTTTTCTGATCCAAATTTTAATGGACCTTCGTGGAAGTTTCATCAACGACGTTGTTACAACTGTGGCGAGATGGGACATATTCAGACTGATTAACCGAAACCAAGGCGAATCACAGGAATACCTAACACCGGCCGATGTGGGAATGTGAACCCTGCTAGACCACCAACACGCGTACCAGAAGGATCACCCAACAGATCCACAAATGTGGCGCAACCAAGACCAACAAGGTTCTTTACTTTGACTGATTCCGAGGCTAGTCCTGATGTGGTGACAGGTACTATTTCAGTCTTTTCTCGAAACATTAAAGTATTATTTGATCCAGGAGCAAATAGATCGTTTGTAAGTCCAAGGATAGCACTTAGCGCGGATCATCCTCTATCTCCCTTGACTCCTCCTATTGTGGTTCTAACTCCTTTGGGGAACAACTGATTTGTGCTCTAGTCTACATCGACTGTGCTATACGTATGGGATCGAATGTAGTTGAAGTGAATATAATTCCATTAGACATCAGGGAGCTGGATGTGATTTTAGGCATGGATTGCCTGGCAAAATATCAAACCCGTGTTGAGTGTTTCACCAAGCGGGTGTGCTTCACTTTTTCTGATGGTACCGAATACTGTTTTGAATGCGATAGGCGAGTTGTGCCAACTTGCATGATTTCCTAGTTTAAGGCAAAGTGATTAATCAACAAAGGATGTACAGCGTACCTTGCGTATGTATAGGATATTTCTAAAGAATTCTCAGATCTGAATTCTGTTCCTCTGGTTTCCGAATTTCTAGAAGTATTTCCCGAAGACATAGCCGGACTACCACCATCAAGGGAAGTGGAATTCGGCATTGAGCTAGTGCCAGGTACGAATCTGATTTCCATTCCCCCGTATCGTATGGCTCCTACGGAAATGAAGGAACTAAAGACGCAATTGGAAGATTTGCTGGATCGTGGTTTTATTCGACCTAGTGTGTCAGCATGAGGAGCACCTGTTCTGTTCGTGAAAAAGAAAGACGGTTCGCTGCGATTGTGCATTGATTATCGGCAGCTGAATCGTGTGACCGTGAAAAATAAATACCCTTTGCCATGCATCAACGATTTGTTTGACCAACTCCAAGGTGCAGCTGTGTTCTCCAAGATTGATCTCAGATCTGGATACCATCAATTACGAGATCGTGATGCTGATATTCTGAAGACCGCGTTCAGATCGCGATACGGCCACTACGAATTTCTGGTTATGCCATTTGGCTTGACCAATGCACCAGCTGTGTTTATGGACTTGATGAATCGTGTGTTCCACGAATTCCTGGATAAATTTGTGATAGTCTTCATCGACAACATTCTGATTTACTCAATATCGGAAGAGGATCATGCTATGCACTTGCAGATTCTGCTTAAAATATTGAAGGATCGACGGTTGTTCGCAAAGTACTCAAAATGCCAATTCTAGTTACGTGAGGTTAGTTTCCTTGGCCATATTGTTTCCGCCCAAGGTGTGTTTGTTGATCCAAAGAAGATTGAAGCCGTGATTGCTTGGGAACCTCCGCGAAGTGTGTTTGAAGTTCGTAGTTTCCTAGACTTAGCAGGATACTACCGTCGCTTTGTGGAAAATTTTTCATCACTTGCCGGACCATTGACAAAACTGACACGCAAGGGTGAGCCGTTCGTATGGAACGTGAAATGCCAGCAAAGTTTCGAAGAGCTAAAGAATCGGCTAGTTTCTGCACCTATCCTTACCTTACCTATTTGCAGAAAGGAGTATGTGGTTTACAGCGACGAGTCAAAATCTGGACTTGGATGTGTATTGATGCAAGATGGGAAAGTCATTGCCTACGTTTCAAGGAAATTGCGACCGCACGAGATGAACTACCCTACACATGACCTGGAACTTGCAGCCGTGGTATTTGCCTTAAAAATATGGCGACATTACTTATACGGCGAGACGTGCCGAATCTTCACTAATCACAAAAGCCTGAAGTACCTCCTCACGCAAAAAGAATTGAATATGAGACAACGAAAATGGGTAAAGCTCATTAAAGACTACGATTTAATCATCAAATATCATCCTGGAAAGGAGAATTTTGTTTCTGATGCCCTGAGCAGAAAGGTTCATCCTCCTTCCCCAACAGTTTTGGCCTACATGCGCACCTATTACCTACCGATGATGCTGGAATTGAAAACTAATCGTGTGCATCTTGGCACCGATTTCTCTGGTTCGTTGTTGGCACGAATTGAAGTCGCACCTACCTTAATTGAAGAAATCCAGAATCAACAATTAGAGGATCTGAAATTTACTGAAATTCGGAAGCAACTTGCTGATGGGTATGTGTTCCACAAACTGTTGATATTCGTAACCTTATTCTATCAGAGGCACAAAGTTCAAAGTTCGCTATTCATCCTGGAAGCACTAAAATGTACCAAGATTTGAAGGGGCAGTAATGGTGGCCAAATATGAAACGTCATATTGCTGAATTCGTTGCCCGATTCCTCCTATGTCAACAAGTAAAGATCGAACATCAAAGACCCGTTGGTCTACTTTAGTCACTTCTGATTCCAGAATGGAAGTGGGAGCACGTCACAATGGATTTTGTGACCGGTTTGCCTAGATCGCAGCGAGGATACAATGCCATTTGGGTGATCGTGGATCGACTGACGAAATCTGCGCAATTTCTTCATATATGTGTAACAGATACACCAGAAAAATTGGCAGTTCGTTACTTGGACGAGATTGTTCGGTTGCATGGAGTACCAGTTTCTATAGTTTCGGATCGTGACCCTCATTTTATTTCACGATTTTGGGAGAAATTCCAGAATGCACTGGGTTCGAGATTGAATTTCAGTACAGCATTTCATCCTCAGATCGATGGTCAATCAGAAAGGACGATTCAGACACTTGAAGACATGCTACGTGCGAGTGTATTGGATCAGCAAACCGGCTGGGATCGAAGCTTACCATTGGCAGAATTTGTTTACAACAATAATTTTCATGTAAGCATCGGTATGGCACCCTATGAAGCACTATATGGGAGACGCTGCAGAACTCCCATTTGCTGGAATGAAGTAGGCGAGACACGCCTAGAAAATTCGGAATTAATTGACCAAGCAATAGAGCAATTAAGCATGATTCGACAAAGGTTAAAAGCAGCTCAAGATCGGCAGAAAAGTTACGCCGACAATCGACGAAGGGAGCTGGAATTTGCGGTAGGAGACAAATTATTTTTGAAAGTCTCCCCATGGAAAGGAGTCCTTCATTTTCAGCAGCGAGGTAAGCTAATACCTCGCTACATTGGTCCATATGACATTGTTGAAAGAATTGGCCCTGTTGCATGCTGACTTGCACTAGCTCCAAATATGGAAAGAATTCACAACGTATTTCACGTTTCAATGCTAAAAAAGTATATGCGAGATCCTGCTCACGTGCTTAAAGAACCGCCAGTTGAAGTTGCTGCTGAAGACTTATCCTATCCCGTACAGCCAGTTGCCATACTAGACCGGTCTGTTCGACAGTTTCGCAGTTGAAACGTGCCTATGGTACGAGTTGTTTGGCATAATGGCCAAATTGAGGAGTAGTTTTGGGAGACTGAGGAGACTATGCGTGCAAAATTTTCTTACTTTTTTGATTAGGTACTTATGTTAAAAATTTCAAGGACGAAATTCTTATAAGGAGGGGAGGATGTAAGACCCCGAATTTTAAGTTCTAGAAGTCAAGAAGTCAGTACAGATGCAAAGATGATTTTGCCCCTGAAGGAAAGGATGAGTGATGGCCGAAACTGGTAAGATTGTTTAGCAGTTAACTTTTTTTAAAATTTCCTTTGATCTAAGTTCTTATAGAGGGATAATTGCCTTAGAGATTAAAGACCCTAAAAATAGGGAAGATAATTTAGAGTTTAATTATCTGGTAGATTATCTTATTATGATAAACTGATTAAAAATAGTAATCATAATTCTATACCCATTCATTATAAATAGGAAGCCAATCCCAAAAAAATCATTCATAAAAAACTTACAAATTCGTATGAGCCTAAAACCCTATACCTCCCTATAGCCGTCATAATTCGCAGAAAATTCAAACCAGCATAACTCACTCATCGTTCGTGGATCTCTGCGAATAATAGCTTGTTGGAAAGCTCTCTTCATCCTATTTCAAACCATTATTGAATTTTTTTCAGGAAATTAATGTTTCATTATCTAAGGTTAATTTGAAAATCGGCGGCAGAATTAGGTTTTCGCCAAATCTTCTTTAACTTTAAAACAACATAACTTTCTAATCGTTTGTCAGATCCTTACAAATAATAGTTCGTTGGAAAGATCTTTCCATCCTCTTTCAAACCATATTTCCTTGTTTAAGGTTAAGACGAAATCTTCCTATGCCCTACTTTTAGCGACAAGATTTGCATAGTTAATTGGATTGGTAAATTCAGGATGAATCTTGTTAAGTTCCTGGCTATCACATCACACATCCAAGGGGGAGGCACCTGCAACATCTGATCAATGGTTGTCTAATAGGTTTTGTGAGTGGTATTGGTCATGAAATAGGGTATTCAATTGAATATTGAATATGCATGCTTAGTTTGTTTTTGTCTTTGCCTGGTGATAATTTAGGTGGTTCGGATTTATTTAATAAAGGAAAAGGAGTAGCTTCTTGTTCAGAGACAAGAGAGGTAAGATCTACGCCTCATCGGTTTCTCCATAGATCTCTGTTATTTTCTTGATGTTTTTGTTACCTGCCCTTGTTGTATTGCATGCGATTGGATTATAGGGTGAGAGTATTAAATTCGAAATGAGATATGGATCTCATATGCTATATCGAACCCCTGAGTTAGGTATTGAGTGCCTGGGATGCAATTGTTATGTGAATTGGATATGTTGATTGTGTTTTGACATGATTTAGGATACCCTGTTGTGGTATTACGTTTTGTACTTGCCTGTGTGTGCTTGTACGTGTCTATGTGTCAGGATTCTATCCCGGTGGCCATTCAGGGTAAGAGCTGATGCTCCTAGGGAGAGGAGAGGTTCTTACCGGTATGGGAATTGTATGGGGCGGCAAACCAGCAAGCTAGCACTGAATATCTGTCCTTCCGATGCCGGATTCCTGTTTTGCGAGGCAGGAAGCCTTTATCTTGCGAGGTTTGGGATGCCTTAGTAGGTATGTGACTAGGGAAGACTTGTCCGTGTGGGACTAGTCGACTTATCCTTGCAAGGACAAGATGAAAGGCTTACTGATTAGTTTGCATGTTAACCATCTACCCCTTGTGCAGTAAGTTTTGGACAACACAGGTAGAAGGGGATGGCCTTTCTTCTTCATTACCGAGGGCAATCTGACTTATTTCATCTGCCTGTGTACTTCTGACCTTTCGGAAGTATTTGCAGTCCTCCCTCAGCCATAGATTTGGCCCTAACCTCTTTTGATTGGTTTTTGAATTGCGTGATCCCTTTTAGTTGTTAGGAATGATCTTATGTGAATTGAGAGATTTTTGTTTAGGGATTCTATAGATCTTATGATGCTATGACCCGACTGAGATTCTTGTAATCTCAAACCGTTATTTTTACCATTTTTCAGGCTTAGGTACATTCACTGTTCGCGGTATCAAGGTGTGAGATCAAGGCTGCACGGCGGGGTGATATCGCATCACATTTGCATACTTGTTACTTGCGCATATAACATGAATGATTGGGCAACTTTATGGTTTATTTTAAGTACTCTTCTTTACTTGCTATTTCCGATCCTTGATGAAGAATTTCTTGCTGGTTATGTGGATCCCTGTGGGACTTGTGTGTTATGAACCCTAAAATTTAATTTAAGACTTCCGCTAATGTTTTATTTACTCTGTATGATACCAGAACATGTGTCCAATATCATGCTCCAATTGTTGATAAGCAATAAGATTAACAAGCTTAAAATCGATAGTTTATGATTAACCTGGTGAGATTCAAATTGGTCATAAGTGTCATTTAGGCTTATTTGGGTTTCACGGCGGTAATGACCTTAATCAGAGCAATTATTAATAGTTAGGAATTGGGGTCGTTACAAGTAAGGTTAGGGCTGAAAGTTAAAGCTGAAAGTGGACTACAAACACTTCTGAAAATCAGAAGTACACAGGCAGGTAAATCATCAATCAATCTCATCAACAGGAAAGGCCATCCCCCTCCACCTGTGTTTTCCAAGGTTTTGTTGCACAAAGGGTAAATGGTTATCACACAAGCTAATCAGCAAGCCTATTCATCCTGCCACACAAGAACAAGGCATCCAAACCACACAAGAACAAGGCATCCAAGCCACACAAGGACAAGGGTATCCAAACCACACAAGGATAAGGGAATCTTGTCCCGTAAGGACAAAGCATCCAAGCCATACAAGGATTAGGCATTCAGCGCACGCAGGCTGGGGATTGCCACCCATACAACTCCCACACCAGTAAGAACCTCTTCTCTCCCTAGGAACATCAGCGCTTACCCTGAATGGCCACCAGAAAAGGATCCTGACACAAAAATAGGTACAAGCACATATAGGCAAGCACATAGTACAATACCACAACAGAGTATTCTTAATTATGTCAAAACACAATCAACATGTTCAATACACACAACACATGCAAGCTTGGCACTCATAACCTAACTTAAGGGATTTGGTATAGCATAGGTAAACCTCAAATCAATCAGCAACTCATGCATATACTATCTCACAGATATGCGCATACATTAACACAAGCATAGGTACAAAAATTGACAAGCAAACAAAAGGATCTCAGGAGAAATTGATGAGCATAAATCCTACCTCTGTTGTCTCTAAACAAGAAGCTATTCCTTTGGCTTTATTTAATAATTCCAAACCACCTATAGCATCACAAGGAAAAGACAAAACCAAACTTAGCATGCATACAAAATAACCAAGTAAATACCCTATTTCCTTACCAATTCCAATCACCAAACCTACCAGAAATGAGTGATCAGATGCCGCATGTGCCTCCCTTTTGGATGTCTGATGTCATAGCCAAGAATTTAACAAGAAACAACCTGAATTACCATCCCTAATCAACATACAATTTTCGGCACTAAGAATAGGGCAGTAGGGAAAGTTGCGATTTCATGTTAACAAGTTATAAGGGTTGTGATTTTATGTTAACAAGGAAGGATTAGGTGTTTTTAAACAAGATCAGAATCCAATAGGTTAATCAATTGACCAAGATAGGTAACAATAAGGCAAGGGTTGTGAATACCGATTTCATGAATAGAGAAGATTCAAAAGAGGAATTCATGATTTTACAACATAAATGGATGCTAAACAATCATACGAACAAGAGGAACAACAACAGAAATCAATTGAAAGCAGAATCACACAATTTTTGAACCATTCCTGCCAAATTATGACAGAGAAATACTAACCTTTAGAAAAAAAATTCATGATGGTTGGATATAGGATGGAAAAGCTTTCCAACAAACTATTATTTGTAAGAATCTGATAAATGATGAGAAAGCAGATTTCGACAGCAATAAGGAGGTGTAGGGCTTTTGGTTGGACGAATTTTTTGTATTTTCTGTGTAAGGTTTAAGTGTGGCCGACTTCCTCTTTATATAGGGTGATTATAGGATTAACTTCCCTACTTTAAGAGTTAGATTAAAGTAAGATAATTATCAGAATTAAATTCTTAAATTATCCTGCATTAATTTTAGGAATTTTATTTTCTAAGGTAATTATCAATCAATAAATAACCAAATCAAAGGGAATTAATACCAGAAATAGTTACTAGACATTCCATACCATTTTTGGCCATCACACATCCATTCCTTCAGGGGAAAAAACAGTCTTTTCACCTGCACTTGCTTCTGGAGTAGTCAAAATTCGTGGTCTCACATCCTCCCCTCCATATAAGAATTTCGTCCTCAAAATTTCAGCAGAAGTACCTAAGCAGACAAGTAAGAAAATTTTGCATGCATAGATTCCCTAGTCTCCCAAAACTATTCCTCGATTTGGCCATTACGCCAAACAACTTGTACCATAGGCACGTTTCGACTACGAAGTTGACGAACTAACCAATCTAGTATGGCAGCTGGCTGTACGAGATAAGATAGGTCTTCAGCAATCTCGATTGGTGGTTCTTCAATCACATAAGCAGGTCTCGCACATACTTTCTCAACATTAAAATGAGAAACACATTGTGAATTCTTTCCATATTTGGAGCTAAGGAAAGTTGGTATGCAATAGGGCATTTCCTCTCGACAATGTTATATGGACCAATTTAATGAGGTGCTAACTTACCTTGCTGCTGAAAACAAAGGACACCTTTCTATGAGGCTACCTTCAAAAATACTTTGTCACCTACCGCAAATTCTAGCTCCCTTCGTCGATTATCAACATAGTTTTTTTCCCGATCCTTGGCTGTCTTTAGTCATTGTCGAATGAAGTTCAACTACTCTTTTGCTTGATCAATCAATTCTGGATTGTATAGGCATCTCTCGCCTACTTCATGAGATGCCATACCGATGCTTACATGAAAGTTATTATTATAAGCGAATTCCACCAATGGCTGGCATAGATCCCAACTGGTATGCTAGTCTAGTACACTCGCATGTAACATGTCTTTGAGTGTCTGAATTGTCCTCTCTCATTGACCATCGGTTTGGGGATGAAACGTTGTACTGAAGATTAGTCTCGAACCTAGCGCATTCTAGAATTTCTCCCAAAATTGTAATATGAAACAAGGGTCACAATCTGAAACAATGGAAACTGCCACTCTATGCAATCATACAATCTCGTCTAAGTAACATACAACCAATTTCGCAGGTGTATCTATCACACGTTCAGGAAGAAAATGTGCAGATTTCATTAATCAATCCACAATCACCCAGATGACATCATATCCCCTCTGAGATCTAGGTAATCCGGTCTCAAAATCCATCGTGTTATGCTCCCACTTCCATTCTGGAATCGAAAATGACTGTAGTAAACTAGCGGGTTATTGATGCTCGATCTTAACTTGTTGACATACGAAACATCGGGCAATGAACTCAACAATGTGACGCTTCATGTTCGGCCACCAATACTATTCCTTTAAATCTCGATACATCTTTATACTACCAAGATGGATAGCGAACTTCGAACTATGTGTCTCAAATAAAATAAGATTACGAATATCAACATCTTGTGAAACATATACCCTATTTTTGAAGACAAGAACTTCGTCATCTCGTACTCTGAAATCGTGAGCTATGGCATCAACATCGTCAGATAGTTGCTTCTGAATTTCAACCAGTGTTGGATCCTCTAATTTGTGATCTTGGATTTCCTCAATCAAGGTAGGCATGACTTTGATTCGTGCCAACAACGAACCAAAAAAATCAGTGACAAGATTCACATGGGTAGCTTTCAAATCCAGCAACATAGGCATGTAATGGGTGTGCATGTAAAGCCGAAACTGATGAAAAGGGAGGATGAAATTTTTGGCTTAAGACATCAGCAACTACATTTGCTTTTCCAGGATGATATTCGATGATCAAGTTATAGTCCTTAATCAGCTCCACCCATCTTTGTTGTCTTATATTCAACTCCTTTTTCGTAAAGAGGTACTTCAGGCTTTTGTGGTTGGTGAAGATTCAGCACGTCTCACCATACAAATAGTGGCGCCATTTTTTCAACCCAAACACCATGGCTGCAAGTTCGAAGTCATGCGTAGGATAGTTGCTTTCATGTGGTCACAACTGTCGGGAAGCATAGGCAACGACTTTCCAGTCTTGCATCAATACGTATCAAAGTCTGGATTTCGACACATCGTTGTAAACTATATACTCCATTCTGCAAATACGTAAGGTAGGATAGGTGCGGAAACTAATTGGTTTTATAGTTCTTCGAAACTTTGCTGGAACTTCTCGGTCCACACAAATGGTTCTCCTTTGCGCATCAATTTCTTCAATGGTCCAACAAGCGATGAAAAATTTTCCACGAAACGACCGTAGTATCCAACTAAGCCAAGGAAACTACGGACTTCAAACACAGTTCACGGGGATTTCCAAGCAACTACGGTTTTAATTTTCTTCGGATCAACTAAAACACCTTGGGAGGAAACAACATGGCCAAGGAAAACAACTTCACATAACCAGAATTTGCATTTGGAGTACGTTGCAAACAACCGCTGATCCCTCAAAATATTCAGCACAATTCGCAACTGCTCAGCATGCTTCTCTTCTGATGTTGAATAAATCAGAATGTCGTCGATGAAGACTATCCCGAATTTGTCCAGGAACTCACAGAATACATGATTCATCAGGTCTATAAACATGGCTAGCGCATTGGTCAAACCGAATGACATCAGCATCGCGAACTCCCAAATGATGGTATCCAAATCTAAGGTCAATCTTGGAAAACACAGCAACACCCTGGAGCTGGTCAATGCACGACAAAGGGTACTTGTTCTTCACGGTCACATGATTCAACTGCCGATAGTCGATGAACAGTCGTAGTGAACCTTCTTTCTTCTTTACGAACAAGAAAGGTGATCCCCATGGGGACACACTAGGTCAGATAAAACCATGATCCAACAAATTTTCAAATTGTGTTTTCAATTCCTTCATTTCTGCAGGAGCCATATGATACGGAGGAATGAAAATCGGATTCGTACTAGGCACTAATTCAATGTTGGATTCGACTTCCCTTGTTGGTAGCAAACTGGCTATGTCTTTTGGAAATATATCTCGAAATTCGCGAACCACTGGAATAGAATCCAGATTCAAAGATTCATTGGAAACATCATACACAGGCACGAGATACGTAGTGCATCCCATACTGATTAATTGCTTCGCATCAAGCCAGGATATGATGCATGTTGAACAACTCACCTATCACCTTCAAAACAGTACTCGACACCATCAGGAAAAGTAAACCACACACACTTGTTGAAACACTCTATACGGGTTTCATACTTTGCCAAACAATCCATGCCAAAGATCACATCCAGCTCTCAGATATCCAATGTGATCAGATCCACCTCAAGTACATTTTCACCCATACGTATAGCATAACTGATGTATACTAGATCATAAATGACCTGTTTGCTTCAGGATCTATCAACACTTTAGCATTTTGAGAAGAGAGTGAAATAGTATCTGTCACCACATCAGGGCTAGCCTCGTCATTAGTGAGGGTGAATAGCCTCGTTGGTGTTGATTGCGCCTCACTCGTGGATCTATTTTGTGGTCCTCCTGTGCGCATCCAGGTGGTTTGGTGGTATTGGCATACCCACCTCGGCCTGCATTTGGTTTTCCTATGATATGCCTAGGTTTTGGGCATTCCCTCTGAGTATGCCCTATCTTGCCACAATTGTAACATCGACATTGTTGAGAATTCAAGTAGATCCATTGGAATTCAGACTAGAAATATTCTTCTTGTTGTTACCTCCATTGCCATTATTTTTCTGAGGGTAGGATCTTAAAGGATATGTCCTGTACGTCGATTGTACTTCGAATCTTGCCAGAAAAATCCCCCACCACTTGCTGCCGACAGCTACTCCATTTGCACGATTTTTTAAGCTTCAGTCGTGGCAACGATTAATTCTTGTAAATTCTGAACCAGTGTCATACCAATGATGGTTTTGAGTTCGGTAGTCAGCCCATCCTGAAATCGTCTCGCAAGCTGGTATGGTGAACGATCCTCCTCTGGTGAAAATTGGGACAACTCCCTTAATGCCTTCTCATATTCCAGCACTGAACGGGTGCCCTATTCAAGCTTATAAAAAGCTTATCGCTGCTCATTTTTATGGAATCTCGTATAGAACCTTTCATCAAATTCATACCGAAATTCCTCCTAAGGTAGGCAAACGATCACCGAATCGTAAGCTCACGGTGGTCCACCATCTGAGAGCTTCTCCCATAAGTAGGAAAATAGCGATGGCAACCTTGTCATCATCAAAGATACGCAAAAACTAGGAAACTCAGCACAAGGTGTCGATCCATTCACGAGCTATAGTAGCTCCAGCTGAACCACCGAAATATTTATGTCCCAGTTGACGTGCTTCCTTCAACCGCTGAAATCTTCCAGCTGACGTGTTTAATAACGACAAGAAGTCTCCTAGCTTCCTTAGGATGAGCCGGTTGTACAGGCTCAAGTGGAGGAATAGGTTCTTCCGTGGGAGCGGGTGCAGGAGCATTCTGAAATTGCACCTCCATACGCTGCTGGTTCGCAACAATTCCTTGAAATATATTTAGAATTTATGCCATCACAGGATCGATGGCTGGTGCAGCTGGTACCTCAGGTTGGTTTTCGGCCTCAACTTTCCCTCCCTGCTCAACACATAACCAAATACAAACAGTAGGAAAATAAGTGTTACCTGGTGGAGAGGCGTGCACTGGATGATATGCATATACCGAAAAAACAAAATACACATGCATAGAAGTATGCGAACTTCGGAAATTACATGCACACATGCAATGCACACGGCAATTACATCAACACACACACATAAGCACTTGGCAACAATATTTTCATACAAACCATACTCGGAGATTATGCAAAACCACATCCCATGCATTCGGCAACACACATGTCTCACACATATTCACACTCGACATTATGGCATAAACACACAAAGACATTCTTGGAAACTATAGAAATCACATATACTCGGAAACATATAAGAGCACTTGGCAACGTAATATACATCAACAATATCCTTTTGATAATAATCATAAAACATATTGCAAATATTTGGCAACAACTCATTCTGTACTTTCATAGGACACATTTATGCATTCGATAATAACAAGAAAACATAGAAAACAATGAAAACATATTTAGGCATAACAGGCATAAGAATATACATAAATACCCAGTAAATCAAATTATCAATTTCATCAACAAAATCTTACAAATAAATCCCTTTTGACATCAGATCACTTTTGGTATTAGCTCCTAAGTGAGTGAGTGTGTGCACATGTACCTAACTAAAAGCACTAAATCCAACAAATTATAATCCCTAAACCATGCTTCGTTACCAAACCGGTAAGGACCTCAAATCTTAATCTATTATGACCCTTACCATCGTGAAATGCAAATGAGCCCAAAACCAAGGACTTATTTGAATCCTATAAAGCTTACCCATCTAAATACCAAATTTTAGCATATTTATTCTTTATAATTATAATAATTGGAGCATGATATTGTGATGCAACTCTGTGAACCAATTATATCCAAAGTCCATACAATAATTTTTGAAGTTAACAAAACTGACCAAGTTTCAGAGTTTGTGTTATATTGTGGCTTTAATATAATATTTTAATTAAGCTGAGATGATGTGAGACCTTGTTCTTCCGAGTGCCTATTCAGCATGACTGTATAGTGAGAGTTGACCGTTGACCCAAAAGTTGACTATTGACCTTAGAGTTGACCGTTGACCCGAGAGGTGATCATTAGGGTGGAGACAGTCATAGGAAGCCTAGGTGTGTGTCTAGGTGTCTTAGTCAGTGTTCAAGGTCAAGTGTTGAGGTTTGAGTCAGTGGAAATCGATATAGGCCAGTTCCAGGTCCGTTTAGAATGATTGTGAACTTTTAGGCCGAAAAAACCTCTTTTCGGCCTGTTTATTATTTTTTCGAACCTATTTACCCATTCTTTAGCTCAAATTATTAATTTAGCCCATTTTGGTGATTTATTGGCTTAAAATCCTTTTCGACCCACTCGGGACATATCGGACTTTTAAAATGCTTCATTCAGGTTTTATCGAGATTTTAGGCCTAAAGTATAAACACCCAACCCGACCCAACTGGACCCAACAGTTATAATTTTTCCAAGTGTCGAAACACCTACAGCCTTCCCCTTCTCCCCTTCTCTCTCTCTCTCATACCCTCCCTCCCAAATTACCCGTTTGAATTCCTTCAATCTTCTTTCAACTAAAACGACCGGGCTTTGTCCCAAACCACATTCCTAACCTTCTCCGATCAATTTCCACTAGTAATTTTCGATTGAGAAGCTGTAATTTGATCGTTCTTTATGTTAGGACACTTTTTGGGGATTTCATGATAAGTTCTCTGAATCTTTGTTTTTTTCCGATTTTTGGTTTCTTTAGTTTGCTATCGATGTTTGTAAGCTAGTTTGGTGAATTAGATTAATCAGAAATACCCTCTAATCCATGGGTGAGCATTTTTGGTTTCAATGGCATTTTTGGTAATGTCGAGCATTTTGAGATTTAGGCTGAATTGTAAAAATTGGTTGTTCATATTGCTTGGAATTATTGACTTGTGATTTATGGAGTGTGTTTGTTGGCTTAGAACCCCAATCGTGTGATTGGGTGAGCTTAGGCATCAAATTAGAGCCGTGAGTGGCTTGTGTGTGGTGTAGGCATTTTGCTATTATTGGAATTTCCAGATTTGTGAGCCGAGAGTGTATTATTAGAGTGAGATGTGAGTTAATGTGAGTGTCGATGGGGTCTCATAGGGTTCATTTTAAGTTAAATGAGTCCTTTTTACAATTTTGAGCTTACGTGTGTTTTGGTTTGAATTGTGTATTTAGGCGGTGTTGGAGTGGTCAATAAAGGCAAGGGTACTGCTGTTGTATTTTCTGCACAACAAGAGGTACGTGTTTATGTTTATGTTAGCTTTAAAGTCGTTTCCCCAACAATGATGCCAAAAACTTATTGGTGTAAATTGAATTTACTTTAATTGCAAGCACATGAATACTAACAATCAATCCCATAAGGGAACTTGTTTAAAACCAATCAATTCGTCTAATCCACTATTCTAGTTAAATAAAACAAATAAGGAATTATGATTAAACTAATCTTAAAACCTAACTTAACCAGCCTAATCTCCCAAACAACATCAGATCATCCCTACATATCTAAAAGATATCATGCACTTAAAGAATCAATCAAAGGGTTAGGGCCGAAACTAAGGCTGAGGGTGGACAACAAACACTTCTAAAAATCAGGGAGGATAGTTACTGAATTTAATTCTGATAATTATTTTATCTTATTTTAATATTTAAAGTAGTTAAATTAATCCCACAACTATCCCATATAAATAGGAAGCCTGCCACACTTAAACCTCACACAGAAAATATACAAAATTCGTCCAACCAAAAACCCTGCACCTCCCTAACTATCATACAACTTTCGGTACTAAGAATAGGGCAATAGGGCAAGTTGCAATTTCATGTTAACAAGTTGTAGGAGTTGCGATCTCATGTTAACAAGGAAGGATTAAGGGTTTATAACATGTATAATAAAAAAAAACAAGATCAGAATCCAATAGGTTAATTAATTGATCAAGATAGGCAACAATAGGGTAGTAGGGCAAAGATAGGGTATAATGATTTCATGTATAGAAAATATTCAAAGGATGAATTCATGATTTTTCATTATGAATGGATATTAAACAATCATATGAATAAGGCCAACAACATCAGAGATCAATCAAAGGCAGAATTATACAATTCTAAAAACCTAATTCCGCCATTGATTTTCAACTTATCTTTTGACAAAGAAATACTAATTTCCAAACAAAAAAAAACTATGTTTGGAAAGAGGATAAAGAGAGCTTTCCAAAAAGATATTATTTTCAGGAATCCGACAAACGATGAAAGAGTTATGCTATATTGAATTTGAAGAAGATTTTAGCAGTTCCTCCGAGTTTCGAATTATGTTATGAGAAATAAATACTAACCTCATAATGAAAAACCAAAGATGGTTGGAAAGCGGATGAATAGATCTTTCCAACAAGCTATTATTTTCAGGAATCTGACAAACGATGAGAGAGTTATGCTGGTTTAAAGTTTCAACGAATTTTGACAGATATAGGTAGGTGTAAGGGTTTTAGGCTATATGAGTTTTGTGTGTTTTCTATGAATGATTTTTGTGGGGATGGCTTCCTATTTATAATGGATGGGTATGGAATTAAAATTACTACTTTAAAGGCTTCATTAAAAAAAAATAATTACCAGATTTAAATTTTTTAATTATCTTCCCCTATTTTTAGGGATTTTAATTTCTAAGCCAATTTTCGAGGTCTCACATCCTCCCCTCCTTAAAAGAATTTCGTTCTCGAAATTTTAGCACAAGTACCTAAGCAAAAAAGTAAGGAAATTTTGCACGCATAGATTCCTCAATCTCCCAAGACTGTTCCTCAATTTGGTTATTACGCCAAACAACTCGTAGCACAGGCACGCTTCGACTGTGAAGCTATCGAACTGACCTATCTAGTATGGCAACTGGCTGTACGGGATAGGATAGGTTTTCAGAAACTTCGACTAGGGGTTCCTCAAGCACGTGAGCAGGGTCTTGTACATACTTTCTCAACATTGAATCGTGAAACACGTTGTGAATTCTTTCCATATTTGGAGGTAAGGCAAGTTGGTATGCAACAGGGCCAATTCTTTCAACGATGTCATACGGACCAATGTAGCGAGGTACTAGTTTACCTCGCTGCTGAAAACAATAGACTCCTTTCCATGGGGAGACATTAAAAAAAAAATTGTCACCTACCGCAAATTCCAGCTCCCTTCATCGATTGTCAGTATAGCTTTTCTGTCGATCCTGGGCTGTTTTTAGCTGTTGTCGGATCAAGTTCAATTGCTCCGTTGCTTGATCAATCAATTCCGGATTGTCTAGGCGTCTTTCGCCTACTTCATTCCAGAAAATGAGAGTCCTGCAACGTCTTCCATATAATTCTTCAAAAGGTGCCACACCGATGTTTACATGAAAACTATTGTTGTAAGCAAATTCTGCCAACGACAGGCATCGATCCCATCCGCTTTGCTGATCCAACACACTCGCATGTAGCATGTCTTCGAGTGTCTGCATCGTCCTTTCTGATTGACCATCGGTCTGAGGATGAAATGCTCTACTGAAATTCAATTTCAAACCCAGCGAAATTTGGAATTTCTCCCAAAATCATGAGGTGAAACAAGGGTCACGATCTGAAACGATGGAAACTGGCACTCCATGCAATCGAACAATCTCATCTAAGTAACGAACAGCCAATTTCTCAGGTGTATCCGTCACACGTATAGGAAGAAAGTGTGCAGATTTCGTCAATCGATCCACGATCACCCAAATGGCATCGTATCCTCGCTGTGACCTAGGCAAACCGGCCACAAAATCCATTGTGACATGCTCCCACTTCCATTCTGGAATTAGAAGTGACTGAAGTAGTCCAACTGGTTGTTGATGTTCGATCTTTACTTGTTAACATACGAGGCATCGGGCAACGAACTCAACAATGTGGCGTTTCATGTTTGGCCACCAATAATGCTCTTTGAAATCTCAGTACATCTTAGTGCTTCCGGGATGGATATTGAACTTTGAACTATGCGCCTCTGATAGAATAAGGTTATGAATATCAATATCTTGTGGAACACATACCCAGTTTCTAAAGACAAGCACTTCATCATCTTGTATTCTGAAATCACGAACTATGGCATCAACACCATCAGAAAGTTGCTTCCGAATTTCAATTAGTTTCGGATCCTCTAATTGCTGATTCTGGATTTCCTCAGTCAAGGTAGGTGTGACTTCGATTCGTGCCAACAATGAACCAGAATAATCAGTGCCAAGATGCACATGATTAGTCCTCAAATCCAGCAACATAGGCATGTAATGGTTGTGCATATAGGCCAAAATCGATGGGAAAGAAGGATGAAACTTTCAGCTTAAGGCATCAGCAACAACATTTGCCAGACCAGGATGATATTTGATGATCAAATCGTAGTCTTTGATCAGCTCTACCCATCTTCGTTGTCTCATATTCACTTCTCTTTGCCTTAGTAGGTACTTCAACCATACCTTTGCCCTATTGTTGCCTATCTTTATCAATTGATTAACCTATTGGATTTTGATCTTGTTTCTTTTGATTATACATGTTATAAACATCTATTCCTTTCTTAATTTTATGAAATCACAACCCCTAACCTCTCTAATGTTGAAACCCCAAGTTTCCCTATAAACTTTAATGTGTCGTCGAAAGTTGTATATTGAATTAGGGTGAAATATCAAGTAGATTCTTATTGAGTTATTGGCCATCACATCAAGCATTCAGGAGAAAGATATTGCTGCATCCGGATTGCTAAATTTGGGTAGGTTAATTAATTAGGATTCCCAATACCTTTGGTTTTTAATTAAGTAGTCTTGTGGCATAGTATTGTGTGGTCTTTGCCTTATAATTGTTTAGGAGATTCTGATCTTATTGGAAAGAGAAAGGATTGCTTCTGATTTAGACACATGAGAGGTAGGATCTATTCCTCATCAGTGCCTTTGGTTACCCTATTGTTTGATTGTTTGAATATGAGTGAATTTGATTGCCTATCTTGGTTATATGCTTGCAGAATGTGTGATTATGATGATAGGGAATCTCAGAAGTTAATAGGAAAATAGGTTGCCCGATTCAGTTATGACTTTGAGGATTGATCTTTGATTTTTATCGTGATTTGATTAAGGATTCTTTATTGTTATTTGTGTATGTGTGTATGTGCTCTGTTTGTGCTTTGTTTGAAGGATCCTTTTTTCGCTGGCCAAGCGAGATAAGTATTGTTGCTCATAGGGAGAGGAGAGATGCTTACCAAACCAGGAGGTTTATGGGTGGTTATTCCTAGCAAGAGCTCGTTGCATGCCTAGTAGGCTGGTTTAAGTCGGGACGTCAGAAAACCTTGTAGGCTAGTTCGAGTCTGGACATCAAGATGCTCTATAGGCCAGTTTGAGTCTGGACGTTAGGTTGTCCTATTTGAGAGTAATAGAATGATTTGTATGCGTTGCTACAAGAGTGCTCCTAGGCAAGTTCAAGTCTGGATGTCGGAGATAACTAAAAGGTTTGCTACAATATTGATTGTCTAACCATTTACCCTTTGTGCAGCAAAACCTTGCACAACGCAGGTGGAAGGGGATGACCTTTTCTTTTCCTACTGCCGAGGATAACCTGATGAGCTTTCCTGCCTGTGTACTTCTGATTTTCAGAAGTGTTTGTAGTCCACCCTCGGCCTTAGTTTCGGCCCTAACACTTTTGATTGATTCTTGAATTGCGTGATACCTTTAGATAAGTATGGATGATTTGATATTGTTTGGGAGATGTTTGATTGGGAATCCCTAAGACTTATGATGCTGTGACCCTATTGATATTCTTGTAATCTCATTTCTTTTTTTTCTCCCCTTTTGCAGGGTTAAGTGTGTACTTTGTTGCTAGTACCAAAGGTGTGAGATCAACGCTGCACGGCTGGACGAATTTGCACCCCTTTTCTATTGAATGCGCATGTCATGTCTTTGAACTTGTGTGGATTTGCATTCTGGCTTTCCAATCCCTCTTTCTTTTTCTGTTGTTTCTGAAATATGCATGATATTATTGATTGATGTTTTGGGATTCCTATGGGACTTGTGTGTTATGTTTCCAGTTGTTTTAAGTATTAATATAAGTGTTCCGCTAATGTTTTCTTTCACTCCGTATAAACCAGAAATTCATTAATGTATGAATATGCTCCAACTTTTATATAATATAAATCAACCAATAAAATTGACAATTAGGTGACTTAAGCCTTCTGGGATTCAAATAGGACCTTGTGAGAACTTATTTGGGTTTCACGGCAGTAAAGGTCCTAATAGGTTGGGTTTGGGTCATTACATGATTGGTTGATTTAAATACTATTTAAAGGTTGGAACATGTATATACATCAAAGAATTTTAGGCTTATTCCGAGTGAAAGAAAATATCAATGGAAGACTTATAATAATACTAAAAACAACTGGAAACATAGCACACAAGTCCCATAGGAATCTCAAAACATCAACCAATAATATCATGTATATTTCGGAAGTACCAGAAAGAGAAAGAGGGATTGGAAAGCCAAAAATCAAATCCACACAAGTTCAAAAAACATGGCACGCGCATTCAATAGGCAAGGGGTGCAAATGAAGTGCAAAATCATCCAGTCGTGCAGCCTTGATCTCACACCTTTGGTACCAGCAACAAAGCACACATCTAAGCCTGTAAAGGGGGAGAAAAGAAGGGATGTGATTACATGAATCTCAGTAGGGTCACAACATCATAAGTCATAAGGATTCTCAATCAAATGCTTCCCAATAACCAAAAGATCAACACCTAAAGCCAGCTAAGTTACCTAATTAAAACCGTAAGCATCAAACACACATAATAGGGACCAAAATCATCAAAACCACACACAATGTGAGGGTAAGCTGACATTAGAATAAAACAAGTAGAAAGACTGAAAATATTTCTTATTCAGAAACACACTAGCAGCCTATAACATAATCTGACTATTAAAACCAAGTTTTTTTCCCATCTGCCCATGTTGTCCAAGGATATGTTGAAAAAAAGGTAAAACGATTAGAAAGTCAATATTATAGCAAGCCTTTTAGTTGTTTCTGACATCCAGACTTTAACTGACCTAGGAGAGCTCTTATAGCTGAGTATACAAGTCATCCTGCCTCACAAAAATATGGCATCCTAACATCCAAACTCGAATAGGCTTATAAGGCATCTTGACGGCGAGACGCGAACAGGTCTACAAGGCATCCTGACGTCTGAACTTGAACCGGCCTACAAGGCATCCAACGAGCTCTTGCTACGAATAACCACCTATAAACCTCCCAATTTGGTAAGCATCTCCCCTCTCCCTAAGAGCAACAATACTTACCTCGCATGGCCAGCGACAAAAGGATCCTTTAAACAAAGAACAAACAAGGCACATATGCGTATACACAAAAAGTACACGCATAGACAAATCACAACAAAGGATCCTCAATCAAATCACAATACAAATCAAAGAACAATCCTCAAAGTCATAACTGAATTAGGCAACCTATTTCCCTACTAAATTGCAAGATTCCTTATCATCATAATCACATATTCCGCAAGAATATAATCAAGATAGGCAATCAAATTCAATCACATTCAAACAATCAAATAATAGGATAACCAACGAAATCGATGGTGATATTACTTATACGACGAGACGTGCCGAATCTTCACCGACCACAAAAGTTTGAAGTACCTCCTCACACAAAAAGAATTGAATATGAGACAACAAAGATAGGTGGAGCTGAAGAAACACTACGACTTGTCCGTGTGTGGCTGGAAGCCTTGTCCTTGTGTTGCTTGGATGTCTTGTCCTTGTGTCGCAGGATGAATAGGTTTTCTGATTAGCTTGTGTTCTAACCTTTTACCCATTGATTAGTAAACCTTAGACAACACAGGTGAAGGGGATGACCTTTCTTTCTTTCAAGTGCCCAGAGTAATCTGATGATTTTTACCTGCCTTTGTACTTGTGATTTTCGGAAGTGTTGTAGTCCACTCTCAACCTTAGTTTCACTCCTATCCCTTCGATTGATTCTTGAATTGCCTGATACCCATAGTTGTGTAGGGATGATATGATGTTGTTTGAGAGATTTGTGTTTAAGATTTCTGTAGATCTTATGATGTTGTGACCTTACTGAGATTCTTGTAATCTCATCCTATTGTATTCACCATTTTTCAGGCTTAAGTACATTCATTGTCCGTGGAACTAGTGTGTGAGATCAAGGCTGCACGGCGGGGCGAAATAAATATTATAGCAAGCCTTTTAGTTGTGTCCGACATCCAGACTTTAGCTGACCTAGGAGCACGTTTGCAGCTGTGCATATAAGTCTTCCCGCCTCACAAAAATAGGACATCCTAACATCCAAACTCGAACTGGCCTATAGAGCATCTTGACGCTCAGACTCGAACTGGCCTATAGAGCATCTTGACATCCAGACTTGAACTGGACTACAAAACATCCTGACGCCCAGACTTGAACTGGCCTACAAGGCATCCAACGAGCTCTTGCTGGAAATAACCACCCATAATCCTCTCGGGTCGGTAAGCATCTCACCTCTCCTTAGGAGCAACAATACTTACCTCGCATGGCCAGTGACAAAAGGATCCTTCAAACAAAGCACAAACAGGGCATATACATGTATACACACATAGTACACGCATACACAAATCATAGCAAAAGATATTCAATCAAATCATAATTCAAATAAAAAATTAATCTTTAAATTCATAACCGAATTAGGCAACCTATTGCCCTAGTAAATTCCAAGATTGGTTATTATCATAATCACATATTCTGCAAGAATATAACCAAGATAGGGAATCAAATTCAATCATATTCAAACAATCAAACATTAGGGTAAGCAACAGAACCGATGATGCATAGATCCTTCCTCTCATGAGACTGAATTAGATGCAATCCTCTGCCTTTCCAATAAAATCAGAATCTCCTAAACAATCACAAGGCAAAGACCACACAATACTAAGCCACAAGAATACTTAGTTAAAAACCAAAGGCATTAGGAATCCTTACCAATTAACCTACAAAAATCTAGCGATCTGAATATAGTAATATCTTCCCCCCCCGAATGCGTGATGTGATGGCCAAAAATTCAGCAATAAATAACCTGATTATTCATCCTAATTCATTATACAAATTTTGACAACACTTTAAGACTTAATAGGGTAAATTTCAATTTCATCATACACATGTGAATACGGAAGGAATAGGTGCCAATAACACAAAAGATTATAAGGAACAATATTTGAAACCTATAGACAAGTCAACTGATTAAATTTTGGCAAACATAGGGTTAGGGATAGGGCAAGCCAATTTCATCTGTAGGGAATATTCAAAGGATGAATTCATGATTTTAAAAAATGAATGGATGAAAAATAATCATACAAACAAAAGGAATAACAATAAAAACCAATTGAAGGAAGAATCACACAATCTTGGCACCAAAACTCATTTATTATGATTTGAATTTCGATAGGGAAGAACCAACCTTCTATTGACCAAACTAAAATAGATAGATATAGGATGGAAAGAGCTTTCCAGAATGCTATTATTTACAGAAATCCGACAAAGGATAAGAGAGTTATGGTAGGATTAAGATCAAGGAATTGATTACACAAAACCAACGAATTATGACTTGAATTTAGACAAAAAGAAACTAAACTTCTGATTTCCAAATGAATTGAACTAGATTGAGGACAGAAAGAGCTTTCCAACAAGTTATTATTTGCAGAAATTCAATAGAGGATGAGAGAGTTATGCTAAAATGAAGATCAAGGAATTTCAGTTAGAGTTTAGGTAAAAATTATAAATTGAGAGAAAGAGATAAATTTCGAAATTTTCAAGTGGACTTTGGTATGTTTATGTAGGATAGGCTGGCCACTCTTTTATAGTTGTCTAAGAAAGTTTAGTTAAGATATAATTCCCTACTTTTAAGCTTAAAAGGATAATTAAAGGATAATTTTATTAAAAGGATAATTCTATTTAAGAGGATAATTCTATTAAAAAAGATATTCTATTTAAAAGGAACAATTAACTAATATCTTGGATAATAAAGGATAAAACAAAGGATAATAAATATAAAAATACAAGAATTAAAACCGAAAATATCTGGCAGCAACCATTTTAGGACATCACGCATCTATTTTTACAGAGGCAGAGTAGTCATTTTAGTAGTATCGGCTCCTGGACTTCCTGGACATCTAATTTAGGAAGGATTGGGGTCTTACATGCAATATCGCCCCGCCGTGCAGCCTTGATCTCATACACTGGTACCACGAATAAAGAATGTATCTTATCCTAAAAAATGGTGAAAATAATAGGGTGAGAATACAAAAATCTCAGTACGGTCACAATATCACAAGATCTACAGAAATCATAAGCAAACATCTCCCAAACGACATCATATCAGCCTATACAAATAAAGAGAATCAAGCATTTCATCATTCAACAAAAAAAGACAGGACCGAAAGCTAAAACTAATAGTGAACAACAAACACTTTCGAAAATCAGAAGTACACAACCAAGTAATTCAATCAATCTCATCAGCAAGAAAGGTCATCTCCTTCCACCTGGGTTTTCCAAGGGTTCGCTCCATAAAGGGTTAAAGGTTAGCACACAAGCTAATCAACAATCATATTCATCGTGCCAGCACACAGGACAAGGTATTTAGCCAGCACACAGGACTAGGCATCCAGTAAGCATAAGCTGGGGATTGCCACCCGTACGACTCTCATACCACTAAGAACCTCTCCTCTCCCAATAAGCATCAGCATTTACACCGAATGGCCATCGAAAAAGATCCTGACACAAAAACACGTACAAGAACCCACAGGCAAGCACAAAGCATAATACCACAACAAGGTATCCTTAATCATGTAAGAACACAATCAGCATGTTCAATACACAAAACACATGCAAATTAGGCACTCATAACCTATCTCAATGGTTCGGCAAAGCCTAAAGGATCACATCTCGATACAAAATTCAAACATACACTATCTAAGATAAGCGTATACAATCCTCAATAAGTATATGCATCGAAATCAATAAGAAAAGAACAAAGATCTCTGAAGAAACTGATGAGGCACAGATCCTACAACCAACACTCAATCTACAAGCATGCATAGACCATTATCCAAACCTTAAGAAACAAACAAACTGTGAGACCTCGAATTTTGAGTCCTAGAAGTCCAGAAGCTAGAGCAGGTGAAAAAACCATTTTGCCTCGAAGAAAAAGATGTGTGATGGCCGAAATTGGTAAGGAATGTTAGGTAATTATTTCTGGTATTAATTCCTTTTAATTTGGTTCTTAATTTGTTGATAATCACCTTAGGAATTAAAATCCCTAAAATTAAAAAGGGATAGTTACAGAATTTAAATCTGGTAGTTATCTTACTTTAATAAAGCCTTTAAAGTAATAATCTTAATTCCATACCCATCCATTATATATAGGAAGCCAACCCCACAAAAATCATTCATAGAAAACACACAAAACTCGTATAGCCTAAAACCCTTACACCTCCCTATATCTCCTAAAATTCGTTAAAAATTTAAACCAGCATAACTCTCTCATCATTTGTCTAATTCTTGCAAATAATAGCTTATTGGAAAGCTCTCTTCATCATCGTTCTAGATATCTTTAGTTTTTTGTCAGGAGGTTAGTGTTTTGTTATCATAAGATAAGTCGAAACTCGATGGAACTGCCAAAATCTTCTTGAACTTCAATGCAGCATAACGTTTTCATCGTTTGTTGGATTCCTGCAAAAAATAGCTTGTTGGAAAGCTCTCTTCATTCTCTTTCCAACCATATTTATTTTTTTATTTTAAATTTCATATTTATTTGTTAAAAGATAAGTTGAAAATCGGCAGCGGAATTAGTTTTTAAGATTTGTATAATTCTGTCTTTAATTGATCTCTGATGTTGTTTCCCTTATTCATATGATTGTTTAGAATCCATTCATAGTGAAAAATCATGAATTCGTCCTTTAAATCTTTTCTACACATGACATTAGTATACACTACCTTTCCCTATTGTCCTATTGTTGCTTATCTTGATCAATTGATTAACCTATTGGATTCTGATTTTGTTTCTTTTGATTATACATGTTATAAACTCTTAATCCTTCCTTGTTAACATAAGATTGCATATCCTGCAGCTTGTTAACATGAAATCGCAACTTGTCATATTTCCTTATTCTTAGTGCTGAAAATTGTATGATAATTACGGATGGTAATTCAGGTTGTTTCTTGTTAAGTTCTTGACTATCACATCATATATCCAAGGGGGAGGTACTTGTGGCATCTAATTACTGGTTTCTGATAGGTTTGGTGAGTGTAATTTGTAAAGAAATAGGGTATTTAATTGGATATTGGATATGCATACTTAGTTTGGTTGTAACTTTACCTTGTGATGCTATAGGTAGCGCAGAATTATTGAATAAAAGCAAGGGAATAACTTTTTGTTCAAAGATAAGAGAGGTAGGATCTATGCCTCATCGGTTTCTCCATAGACCTCGTTGTTTGCTTTACTGATTTCGGTACTTATGATTGTGAAACTATATGCGCATTCATATCAAATAATGCATGCTTAAGTTACAGATTGAATTAAGGAATTTCTAGGCTACACTGAATCTCTTAAGGTAGGTTAGGAGTGCTTAGCTTACATGTGTGATGTGTATTGAACAAGCTGAATGTTATCTCACAGAATTGAGAATACCCTCTTGTGGTTTTGTGCTTTGTGCTTGCCCGTGTGTGCTTGTACATGTTTGTGTGTCAGGATCCTTTTTCGGTAGCCATTCGGGGTAAGCGCTGATGCTCCTAGTGAGAGGGGAGGTTCTTACTAGTATAGGAGTCGTATGGGTGGCAAATCCCAACAAGAGCTCGCTGGATGTCTGGTCTTTGAGTGGCCAGAAACCCTGTCCTTATATGGTAGGAACCCCTTATCCTTGTGTGGTTTGGGATGCCTTTATCCTTGTGTGGCTTGGGATGTTTTGTCCTTGTGTGGCAAGATGAATAGGGTTGCTGATTAGTTTGTGTGTTAACCAATTACCTTTCGTGCAGTAAGCCTTGGACAACATAGGTGGAAGGGGATGACCTTTTCTTCTTCATTGTCGAGAACAATCTGATGAGTTCTGCATGCCTGTGTACTTCTGATACTTTTCGGAAGTGTTTGTAGTCCCCCTCAGCCTTAGATTCGGCCCTACCCTTTTTGATTGAATCTTTGAATTGCATGAATCCCTTTAGTTGCGTAGGAATGATCAGATATTGCGGATTGAATTGAGGAATTTCTAGGCTATACCAAATCCCTTAAGGTAGGTTAGAAGTGCCTAGTTTTTATGTGTGATGTATATTGAACATGCTGAATGTCATCTGACAGAATTGAGAATATCCTGTTGTGGTTTTGCGATTTGTACTTGCCTGTGTGTGCTTGTACGTGTTTGTGTGTCAGGATCCTTTTTCGGTGGTCTTTCTGGGTAAGAGCTGATGCTCTTAGTGAGAGGGGAGGTTCTTCCTGGTATGAGTGGCAAATCCCAGCAAGAGCTCACTGGATGTCTAGTCCTTGTGTGGCCAGAAGCCCTGTCTTTGTGGGAGACCCCGAATTTGTCTTAGAAGACCAAAAGCCAGTGCAGGTGAAAAGATGATATCACCCCTGAAGGAAAGGATGTGTGATGGCCGAAATTGATAAGATTGTTTAGTAGTTAATTCTATTTTAATTCCCCTTTAATCTAAATCCTTATAGATAGATAATTGCCTTAGAGAATAAAATCCCTAAAAATAGGGGAAGATAATTAAAAAGTTTAGAGTTTAGTTATCTGGTAAATTAACTTATTTTGATAAATTTATTAAAAGTAGTAATCATAATTCTATACCCATTAATTATAAATAGGAAGTCAACCACACAAAAATCATTCATAAACAATATACAAATTCGTGTAATTTCTTGAAAATTTCTTGAAAATTTAAATGAGCATAACTCACTCATTGTTCATCCGATCCCTATGAATAATATCTTGTTGGAAAGATCGATTCATCCTCTTTCCAACCATAGTTTGGTTTTCCTCAGGAGGTTAGTATTTCTTTCTCAACGGTTAAGTTGAAAATCGGCAACGAAATTAGGTTTTCGCCAAATCTCCTTGAATTTCAAAATAGCATAACTCTCTAATCGTTTGTCAGATTCCTACAAATAATAGCTTGTAGGAAATCTCCTTTCATCCTCTTTCCAACCATATATGTTTCGTTGTTTGCATGTAAATATTTCTTTTTCTAAGGTTAAAGTCGAAATCCTCCTATGCTTTAGTCTTAGCGACAAAATTTGCATAGTTAATTAGAATGGTAATTCAGGTAGAATCTTGTTAAATTCCTGTCTATAACATCACACATCCAAGGGGGAGGAATCTGCAGCGTCTAATCACTTGTTTTTGATAGGTTTGGTGAGTGGTATTTGTAAGAAAATAGGGTATTCAATTGACTATTGAATATGCATGCTTAGTTTGTTTTTGTCTTTGCCTGGTGATAATTTAGGTGGTTTGGATTCACTTAATAAAGGAAATGGAGTAGCTTCTTGTTCAGAGACAAGAGAGGTAGGTCTACGCCTCATCAGTTTCTCCAAAGATCCCTGTTATTTTCTTGATGTTTTTGTTACCTTCCCTTGTTGTATTGTATGCGATTGGATTATAAGGTGAGAGTATCAAATTTTGAATAAGATATGGATCTCATAGGCTATATCGAACCCCTGAGTTAGGTATTGAGTGCCTGGGTTGCATATGTTATGTGAATTAAATATCTTGACTGTGTTCTGACATGATTGAGGATACCCTATTCTGGTATTATACTTTGTACTTGCCTGTGTGTGCTTATACGTGTTTGTGTGTCAGGATCCTGTTCCGATGGCTATTCGGGGTAAGTGTTGATGCTCCTAGGGAGAGGAGAGGTTCTTACCGGTATAGGAGTTGTATAGGCGGCAAACCACCAAGCTAGCACTAGATATCTGTCCTTGCGAGGCAGGAAGCCCTTATCCTTGCGAGGTTTGGGATGCCCTAACCTGTGTGTGGCTAGGGAAGACTTGTCCATGTGTGGCTAGTCGACTTGTCTTTGCGAGGATAAGATGAATAGGCTTACTGATTAGTTTGTGTGTTAACCATCTACCCTTTTACAGTAAGTCTTGGACAACACAGGTGGAAGGGGATGGCCTTTCTTCTACAGTGCCGAGAGCAATCTGATGAGTTTCACCTGCCTCTATACTTCTGATCTCTCGGAAGTGTTTGTTGTCCTCCCTCAACCATGGATTCGGCCCTAACCTCTTTGATTGATTTCTGAATTTGCATGATCCCCTTTCGTTGATTAGGAATAATCTAATGTGAATTGGGATATTTGTGTTTAGGGTTTCTGCAGATCTTATGATGCTGTGACCCAACTGAGATTCTTGTAATCTCATACCGTTGTTTTTACCATTTTCCAGGCTTAGGTACATCCACAGTCCGTGGTACCAGTGTGTGAGAACAAGGCAGCACAGCGGGGCGATATCGCATCACATTTGCATACTAGTTTACTTGCGCATATAACATGGATGATTGGGCTAATTTCTAGTTTATCTTAAGCACCCTCCTTTGTTAGCTATTTCTGAAATTTGTTGGAGGATTTCTTGTTGGTTATTTGGATCCCTATGGGACTTGTGTGTTATCAACCCAATGATTTAATTTAAGACTTCCGCTGATGTTATATTTATTCCGTATGTTACCAGAACATTTTTCCATTATCATGCTCCAATTGTTGTTTAGCAATAAAATACATATACTAAAAATCGGTAGATAATGATAAGCCTGGTGAGATTCAAATAGGTCCTAGGTGTCATTTAGGTTTATTTGGGTTTTATGGCGGTAATGACCTTAATCGGAACACTTAATAATAGTTAGGATTTGGGGTTGTTACACTTTGTGTGGCAGGAAACCCTTATCCTTGTGTGGTTTGGGAAGCCCTTATCCTTGTGTGGTTTGGGATGTCCTTGTCCTTGTGTGGCTTGTGATGTCATTGTCCTTGTGTGGCTTGGGATGTTTTGTCCTTGTGTGGCAAGATGAATAGGCTTGTTGTTTAGCTTGTGTGTTAAACTATTCCCTTTCATGCAGTAAGCCTTGGACAACACAGGTGGAAGGGGATAGCCTTTTCTTCTTCATTTCCGAGAACAATCTGATGAGTTCTACCTGCCTGTGTACTTCTCATACTTTTCAGAAGTTTTTGTAGTCCCCCTCAGCCTTAGATTCGGCTTTACCATTTTTGATTGAATATTTGAATTGCATGAATCCCTTTAGTTGCGTAGGAATTATCAAATGTTGTTTGGGAGATTTGTGTTCATGATTTGTATAGATCTTATGATGTTGTGACCCTACTGAGATTCTTGTAATCTCATTCCATTGTTTTCACCATTTTTTCTGGGCTTCGGTACATTCGCTGCTCGTGGTACGAGTGGGTGAGATCAAGGTTGTACGACAGGGCGATATCGCATCACTTTTGCATACCTGTTCATTGATTACTTGCGTATATAACTTGAATAAAAATTGGACTACTTTCTGGTTTATTTTAAGATTCCTCCTTTGCTTGTTACTTTCGACTATGTTGGAGAAATTTTTGTTAGTTATTTTAAAGATTTTCGATGATGTTTTTACTCACTTCGTATGATACCAGAATGATTGTCCAATATCATGCTCCAACTGTTATTAAACATATAGAATGAACATGCTAAAAGTCAAATACTTAGTGAGTAAGCCTGGTGGGATTCAGATAGGTCCTAGGTGTTTTTGGGTTTGTTTGGTTTCACGGTAGTATTGACCTTAATCGGAGCAAATATTAATAGGTAGGAATTGGGGTCGTTATATCGCTAGGTTCGAAATTGAATTTCAGTAAAGCATTTCATCCCCAGACCGATAGTCAATCAGAAAAGACGATTCAGACACTCGAAGACATGCTACGAACGAGTGTGTTGGATCAGCAAACCGGTTGGGATCGATGCCTGCCATAGGTAGAATTTGCTTAGATCAATAGTTTTCATGTAAGCGTCGGTGTGGCACCTTATGAAGCATTATATAGGAGACATTGCAGAACTCCCATTTTCTGGAATGAAGTAGGTGAAAGACGCCTAGACAATCCGGAATTGATTGATCAAGCAACGGAACAATTGAACTTGATTCGACAACGGCTAAAAACAGCCCAAGATCGACAGAAAAACTACACTGATAATCGACAGAGGGAGCTAGAATTTTTGGTAGGTGACAAAGTGTTTCTGAAGGTCACCCCATGGAAAAGAGTCCTTCATTTTCAGTAGTGAGGTAAGCTAGCACCACGTTACATTGGTCCGTATGACATTGTCGAGAGGATCGACCCTGTTGCCTATCGATATGCCTTACCTCTAAATATCGAAAGAATTCACAATGTGTTACACGTATCTATGTTGAGAAAGTATGTGCAAGACTCTGCTCACGTGCTCGAAGAACCCCAAGTTGTAATTGCTGAAGACCTATCCTATCCCTTACAGCCAGTTTCCATACTAGATCGGTCAGTTCGGTAGCTTCGTATTCGAAGCGTGCCTATGGTATGAGTTGTTTGGCGTAATGGCCTTATTGAGGAACAATCATGGGAGACTGAGGAATCTATGCGTACAAAATTTCCTTACTTGTTTGTTTAGGTACTTATACTAAAACTTCGAGGATGAAATTCTTATAAGAAGGGGAGGATGTGAGACCCCGAATTTTGAGTTTTAGAAGTCCAGAAGCCACTGCAGGTGAAAAAACCATTTTGCTCCTGAAGAAAAGGATGTGTGATGGCCGAAAATGGTAAGGAATGTTTGGTAATTATTTCTGGTATTAATTCCTTTTAATTTGGTTCTTAATTTGTTAATAATCACCTTAGGAATTAAAATCCCTAAAATTAAAATGGGATAGTTACAGAATTTAAATCTGATAGTTATCTTACTTTAATATAGCCTTTAAAGTAGTAATCTTAATTCCATTCCCATCCCTTAAGGTAGGTTAGGAGTGCCTAGCTTACATGTGTGATGCATATTGAACATGCTGAATGTCATCTGACAAAATTGAGAATACCTTGTTGCGGTTTTCTGCTTTGTGCTTGCCTGTGTGTGTGTACGTGTTTGTGTGTCAGGCCCTTTTCCGGTGGCCATTCAGCGGTAAACGCTGATGCTCCTAGTGAGGGGGGAGGTTCTTACTGGTATGGGATATGTATGAGTGGCAAATTCCAGCAAGAGCGCACTCGATGTCTAGTCCTTGTGTGACCAGAAGCCCTATCCTTAAGGGTCAGGAACCCCTTATCCTACTGTGGTTTGGGAAGCCCTTATCCTTGTATGGTTTGGGATGCCCTTGTCCTTGTGTGGCTTAGGATGTTGTGTCCTTATGTGGCAAGATGAATAGGCTTGCTGATTAGCTTGTGTGTTAACCAATTACCTTTCGTGCAGTAAACCTTGGACAACAAAGGTGGAAGGGGATGGCCTTTTCTTCTTCATTTCCAAAAACAATCTGATGAGTTCTGCCTGCCTGTGTACTTCTAATACTTTTCGGAAATGTTTGTAGTCCCCCTCAGCCTTAGATTCGACCATAGCCTTTTTTATTGAATCTTTGAATTGCATGAATCCTTTTAGTTGAGTAGGAATGATCAGATGTTGTTCGAAAGATTTGTGTTTATGGTTTCTGCAAATCTTTTGATGTTGTGACCGTATTGAGACTCTTGTAATCTCATTCTGTTGTTTTCACTATTTTTTTCAGGCTTAGGTACATTCACTGCTCGTGGTACCAATGTGTGAGAACAAAGCTGTACGGAGGGGCGATATTGCATCACTTTTGCATACCTGTTCCTTGATTACTTGCGCATATAACTTGAATAAAAATTGGACTACTTTCTGGTTTATTTTAAGATTCCTCCTTTGCTTGTTATTTTCGACTATGTTGGAAGAATTCTTGCCGGTTATTTGGATCCTTACGGGACTTGTATGTTATGAATCCAGTGATTTAATTTAAAAACTTTCACTGAAGTTTTTACTCACTCCGTATGATACCAGAATGATTGTCCAATATCATGCTCCAACTGTTATTAAACATGTAGAATGATCATGCTAAAAGTCGAAAACTTAGTGAGTAAGCCTAGTGGGATTCAGATAGGTCCTAGGTGTCTTTGAGCTTGTTTGGGTTTTATAGCGGTAATGACCTTGATCGGAGAAAATATTAATAGGTAGGAATTAGGGTCATTAGACAAACAAAAAGATCTCTCAAGAAATCAATGAGGCATAGATCCTACCTCTTTTTTCTTGGAACAAGAAGCTATTCCTTTGTTCTTATTCAAGGGATCCGAACCACCTATAAATATCCTATAAGGTATAGAAAAAACTACACTAAGCATGCATACTCAATAACCAAATAAATATCCTATTTCCCTAACAAATCCACTCACCAAACCTATCAGAAACCAATGATCAGATGCCGCAGGTGCCTCTCCCATTGGATGTGTGATGTGATAGCCAAGAAGTTAACAAAAATCAACCTGAATTACCATCCCAAGCAACATACAAGTTTCGACACTTAGAACAGGGCAGTAGAGCAATTTGCTATTTCATGTATACATGCCTTAGGGCTTGCGACTTCATGGTAACAAGGAAGGATTATGTGTTATTAACACATATAATCACAAAGAATAATATCAGAAACCAACAGGTTAATCACTTTATCAAAATCAGCAAAAATTGAGCAAAAGGTAGGGCATGCTGATTTCATGTATAGGGAAGATTCAAAGGATGAATTCATGATATTACAACTTAAATAGATGCCAAACAATCATACGAACAAAAGAAACAACAACAAAAATCAAATGAGGGAAGATTCACACAATTTCGACACCAAAACTGATAAATTATGACTTGAATTTCAACAGGGAAGAGCTAACCTTCTGATTACCAACAAAAAATGGCTAGAAAGAGAATGGAAAGAGATTTACAACAAGAAAAAATCATTTGCAGAATTTCAACAAAGGATGAGATAGTTATACTAGTTTGAAGATGAAGAAAATTTTGGCGACAATAGGGTATAGTGTAAGGTTTTAGGTTGGACGAATTTTGTTTGTTTTTACTGGGTGTGGATAAGTATGGCCGGCTACTCTTTATATAGGGTGTTTATGGGATTAATTTCCCTAATTTAAAGGCTAGTTAAGGTAAGATAATCATTAGAATTTAATTCTATATTTTCCCTTCCTTAATTTTAGGAATTTTATCTCCTAAGCTATGTTTGAACCAATAAAGAAATAGATCAAAGAGAAATAAAACCAGAAATGATTACTAGAAATTCCATACCATTTTCGACCATCACACATCTATTTCTTCAGGGATAAAAGAGTCATTTCACCTTTATTAGTTTCTACACCTCTCGGTCCCAAAATTCTGGTTCTCATATCCTCCCTTCTTATAAGAATTTTGTCCTCGAAATTTCAGCACAAGGAACTAAACAAACAGGTAAGGAAATTTTGCATGCATAGATTCCTCTATCTCCCAAGACTATTCCTTGATTTGGCCATTACACCAAACAAGTCAAACCATAGGCATGTTTCGACTGCGAAGCTAACGAACTGACTGATCTAGTATGACAGCTGGCTATATGGGATAGGATAGGTCTTCAGCAACCTCAACTGGTGGTTCCTCAAGCACATGAGCAGGGTCTCGCATATACTTTCTCAATATAAAAACATGAAACACATTGTGAATTCTTTCCATATTCAGAGGTAATGCAAGTTGGTATGCAACAGGGCTGATCCTCTTGACAGTGTCATACAGACCAATGTAACTAGGTGCTAACTTACCTCGCCGATCAAAACGAAAAACTTCTTTCCATGGGGTGACTTTCAAGAACACTTTGTCACCTACCGCAAATTCAAGCTCTCTTCGTCGATTATCGGCATAATTTTTCTGCCGATGTTACTCTGTTTACAGGCGTTGTCAAATTAAGTTCAGCTACTCCGTTGCTTGATCAGTCAATTCCAAATTGTCTAGTTATCTCTCGCCTTCTTCATTCCAGAAAATGGGTGTTCCACAACGTATCCCATATAATGCTTCTTAATGTGCCATACTGATGTTTACATGCAAGCTATTATTGTATACAAAGTCAGCCATTGGTAGGCATCACTCCCAACTGGTTTGCTAGTCCAGCACACTCGCACATAACATGTCTTCGAGTGTCTGAATCATCCTTTCCGATTGGCCATCAATCTGGGGATGAATGCTGTACTTAAATTCAATCTTTAACCCAGCACATTCTGGAATTTCTCCCAAAATCGTGATGTGAAATGAGAGTCACAATCTGAAACAATGGAAATTTGCACTCCATGCAATCGAACAATCTCGTCCAAGTAACATACAACCAATTTCTCGGGTGTGTTTGTCACTCAGCAACGTGGCGCTTCATGTTTGGCAATCAATACTACTCGTTTAAGTCTCGGTACATCTTTGTGCTACCAAGATGGTTAACAAATTTTGAACTATACACTTCAGAAAATATCAGATTACGAATATCAACATCTTGTGGCACACATACCCGGTTTCTAAAGACAATAACTCCATCATCTCACACTCTAAAATCGTAAACTATGGCATCAACATCATCAGATAGTTGCTTCCGAATTTTAGCCAACTTTCAATCTTCTATTTTCTGATTCCAGATTTTCTCAATCAAGGTAGGCATGACTTCGATTCGCGCCAATAACGAACGAGAAAAATCAGTACTAAGATACATATATATAGCTTTCAATTCTAGCAACTTTGGCATGTATTGGGTGTGCAGGTAAGCCAAAACCAATTTGAAAGAAAGATGAAACTTTTGGCTTAAGGCACCATCGACAACATTCGTTTTTCCAGGATGATATTTGATGATCAGATCGTAGTCCTTAATCACCTCCACCCATCTTTGTTGTCTCATGTTCAATTCTTTCTGTGTAAGGAGGTATCTCAGGCTTTTGTGGTTTTTTGAAAACTCAACTTTTCTCGCCATATAGATAATGGTTTGATATTTTCAATGCAAATACTATGGCCACAAGTTCTAAATCATGCGTAGGATAATTGTTTTCGTGTGGTCGCAACTGTTGGCAAGCATAGGCAATAACTTTCCCATCTTGTACCAATACACATCCAAGTCTGGATTTTGATGCATCACTGTACACCACATACTCTTTCCCACTAGCTGGTAAGGTGAGGATTCGTGCGGAAACCAATTGTCTTTTAAATTCTTCAAAATTTTGCTGGCATCTCTTGTTCCACACGAACAACTCTCCTTTGTGTGTCAATTTTGTCAATGGTCCAGTAAGCGATGAAAAATTCTCCACAAAGCGATAGTACTACCCATCTAAACCAAGGAAACTATGGACTTTAAACACAATTCGCGGGGGTTCCTAAACAACTTCAGCTTCAATCTTCTTTGGATCAACTGACACACCTTGGGCGGAAAAAACGTAGTCAAGGAAATCAACTTCATGTAACCAGAATTCACATTTGGAGTACTTTGTGAACAACCACCGATCCCTTAGAATATTCAGCATAATTCGAAAGTGCTCAGAATGCTCCTCTTCTGATTTTGAATAAATCAAAATGTCATCGATGAAGACTATCACGAATTTGTCTAGGTACTCATGGAACACAAGATTCATCAGGTCCATGACAACAGCTGATGCATTAGTCTAACCAAATAGCATAACTAGAAATTGGTAGTGGCCATATCACGATCTGAACGTAGTCTTTGGAATATCAGCATCAAAAACTCACAATTAATGGTATCCTGATCTGAGATTGATCTTGGAGAACACGACTGCACCTTGTAGCTAGTCAAACAAGTCATCAATGTGCGGCAAAGGGTACTTGTTCTTCACAGTCACACAATTGAGTTGCCGATAGTCGATGCACAATCGCAGCGAACCATCTTTCTTCTTTACGAACATTACAGGTGCTCCCCAAGATTTGTATTGTGATTTGATATAGGATACTTTGTTGTGATTTGTGTATGCGTATACTATGTGTGTATGCGTGTATGTGCCTTATTTGTGCTTTGCTTGAAGTATCCTTTTGTTGCTGGCCATGCGAGGTAAGTATTGTTGCTCCTAGAGAGAGGAGAGGTTCTTACTGAATCAGGAAGTTTATGGGTGGTTATTCCTAGCAAGAGCTCGCTAGGTGCCTTGTAGGCCGGTTCAAGTCCGGATGTCAGGATGCCCTGTTGTCCAATTCGAGTCTAGACGTTAAGATGCTTTATGGGCCAATTCGAGTCTAGATGTAAGGATTCTCTGTTTTTTTTATTTGTGTGGATTTGTATTCTGGATTTTGAATTCGTAAAATGCTTGCAGATCAAGGCTGCACATCATAAGTATCCCTTTCCAGTAAAATGTGCATGACATGTCTTTAAATTTATGTTTCCACTTGTTTTCAATGTTAACGTAAGTCTTCCGCTAATGTTTTCTTTCACTCTATATAAGTCAAAAATTTATTAATGTATAATCATGCTCCAACCTTTAAATATTATATGAATCAGCCAAAAAAATTGACAATTAGGTGACTTGGGCCTTGTGGCATTCAAATAGGACTTTGTGATGGCTTATTTAGGTTTCACGGCAGTAAGGGTGTCACGACCCCAATTCCTAACTATTACTATTTGCTTCGATTAAGGTCATCACCGCCGTGAAACCCAAATAAGCCTAAATGACACCTAAGACCTATCTGAATCTCACCAGGCTTATCATTAACTTCCGAATTTTAGCATATTTATTTTAATGTATAACAACAATTGGAGCATGATACTGGACACACATTCTGGTAACATACGGAGTAGATAAAACATCAGCGGAAGTCTTTAGATTAAATCATTGGGTTCATAACACACAAGTCCCATAGGGATCCAAACAATCAGCACGAAATCCTATATTTCGAAAATAGCAAGAAAAGGAGGGATCTGAAAATAAACCAGAAAGTAGCCCAATCATTCATGTTATATGCGCAAGTAAACAAGGATCAAGTATGAAAATGTGATGCGATATCGTCCCGCCATGCAGCCTTGATCTCACACACTGGTACTATGGACAATGGATGTACCTAAGCCTGGAAAATGGTAAAAACAACGGTATGAGATTACAAGAATCTCAGTAGGGTCACAGCAACATAAGATCTGCAGAAACCCTAAACACAAATCTCCCAATTCACATTAGATCATTCCTAAATAACTAAAGGGGATCACGCAATTCCAGAATCAATCAAAAAGAGGCTAGGGACGAATCTATGGTTGAGGGAGGGCTACAAACACGCAATTTCGGCTCAGGGTATTAACAACAACATTCGCCTTCCAAGGATGATATTCGATGATTTGATCATACTTTTTAATCAGCTCCACCCATCTTCGTTGTCTCATATTCAATTCTTTTTACGTGAGGAGGTACTTCAGGCTTTTGTGGTCAGTGAAGATTCGGCACGTCTCGCCGTATAAGTAATGTCGCCATATTTTTAAGGCAAATACCATGGCTGCAAGTTCCAAGTCATGCGTAGGGTAGTTTCTCTTGTGCGGTCGCTTTTGATGGGAAACCTAGGTAATGATTTTCCCATATTGCATCAATATGCATCCAAGTCCATATTTTGACGCATCGCTGTAAACCACATACTCCTTTCTGCAAATAGGTAGGGTAAGGATAGGTGCATAAACTAACCGATTCTTTAGCTCTTCAAAACTTTGCTGGCATTTCTCATTCCATACGAACGGCTCACCCTTGCGTGTCAGTTTTTTCAATGGTCCGGCGAGCGATGATAAATTTTCCACAAAGCGACGGTAGTATCCTACTAAGCCAAGGAAACTACGAACTTCGAACACACTTGGCGGAGGTTCCCAAGCAATCACGGTTTCAATCTTCTTTGGATCAACCAACACACCTTGGGTGGAAACAATATGGCCAAGGAAACTAACTTCGCGTAACCAGAATTCGTATTTTGAGTACTTTGCGAAAAAACGTTGATCCTTCAGGATTTTAAGCACAATCCGCAAGTGCATAGCATGATCCTCTTCTGATATTGAGTAAAGCAGAATGTCGTCGATGAAGACTATCACAAATTTATCTAAGAATTTGCAGAACACACGATTTATCAAGTCCATAAATGCAGCTGAGTGCATTGGTCAAGCCGAATGGCATAACCAGAAATTCGTAGTGGCCGTATCGCCATCTGAACGAGGTCTTTGGAATATCAGCATCACGAACTCTCAATTGATGGTATCCAGATCTAAGATCGATCTTTGAGAATACGGCTGCACCTTGGAGTTGGTAGAACAAATCGTCGATGCGCGGCAAAGGGTATTTATTTTTCACAGCCACAAGATTCAGCTACCGATAATTGATGCACAATCGCAGTGAACCGTCTTTCTTTTTAACGAACAAAACAGGTGCCCCCCAAGGTGACACACTAGGTCCAATAAAACCACGATCCAGCAAATCTTCCAATTGCGTTTTTAGTTCCTTCATTTCCGCAGGAGCCATATGATACGGAGGAATGGAAATCGGGTTCGTACCTGGCACTAGCTCAATACCGAATTCCACTTCCCTTGATGGTGGCAGTCCGGCTATGTCTTCTGGAAATATTTCAGGAAATTCACAAACCACTGGCACAGAATCCAGATTTGAGGATTCTTTAGAAATATCCTGTACCTGCGCGAGGTATGTTGTAGATCCTTTGTTGATTAATCGCTTCGCCTTTAGCCAGGAAATCATGCAAGTTGGTACAACTCGCCTATCGCCTTCAAAACAGTATTCGGTACCATCAGGAAAAGTGAACCACACCCGCTTGGTGAAACACTCCAAATGAGCTTGATATTTCGCCAGACAATCCATGCCTAAAATCACATCCAACTCTCTGATGTCTAATGGAATTAGATCCACTTCAAGTACATTCGAACCCATAGGTACAGCACAGCCGATGTAGACTAGATTACAAATCAGTTGCTCTCCTAAAGGAGTTAGAACCGCAACAGGAGGAGTCAAGGCAGATAAAGGCTGATCCGCGCTAACTGCTATCCTTGGACTTAGAAATGATCTATTTGCTCTTGGATCTAATAATACTTTAGTATTTTGAGAAAAGACTGAAATAATACCTGTCACCACATCAGGATTAGCCTCGGCATCAGTTAAAGTAAAGAGTCTTGTTGTTCTTGGTTGCGCCTCACTTGTGGATCTGTTGGGTGGTCCTCCTGGTGCGCGTGTTGGTGGTCTGGCGGGTCTGGCATTCCCACCTCGACTTGTGTTTGGTACTCCTGTGATTCGTCTTGGTTTCGAGCATTCGTTCTGAATATAATCGCCATAGTTGTAATAACGCTGTTGCTGAAATTTCCACAAAGATCCATTGAAATTTGAACCAGAAAAGTTCTTCCGGTTGGTATTTCCATTGCCATTAATTTTTGGAGGATAAGACCTTAAAGGATAGGGTCCCGTTCATTGATTGAACTTCGAATCTCGCCTATAGGATCCGCCACTACAGGCTGCGGATGACTTCTTAGTTTGCATAATCTTTTCGGCTTCATTCGCGGCAACAATTAGTTCTTGCAAATTCTGCACTGGTGTTGTACTAATGATGGTTTTGAGTTCGGTACTCAACCCATCCTGAAATCATCTCGCAAGCAGGTACGGTGTATGATCTTCTTCTTGTGCAAATCGAGACAACTTCTTTAACACTTTTTCATATTCCAGCACCAAACGGGTGCCTTGTTCAAGTTTGTAAAAATCTTGTCGCTGCTCGAATTTATGGAATCTCGTATAAAATCTTTCTTCGAATTTGTACCGGAATTCTTCCCAAGTTGGAAAACGATCGCCGAATCGCAAGCTAACAGATGTCCACCATGCGAGGGCTTCTCCCTCAAGTAAGAATGTAGCAATGGAAACCTTGTCATCATCTAAGATACGCAGGAACAAGGATACCCGGTATAAGGTGTCTATCCACTCACGAGCGGCTGCGGCTGAACCTCCAAAATCTTTACATCCAAGTTGTCGAGCTTCCTTCAGCAATTTTGTAATCATGACGGGAAGTCTCTCTGCCTCCTTATGATGTGCTGGCTGTATAGGTTCAAGTGGAAGAATAGGTTCTTCCACTGGTGCAGGTGCAGGAGCATTCTGAAATTGCGCCTCCATTCACTGCTGATTTGCAGTAATTCTTTGCAATACGTTTAAGATTTGTGCCATAACATGGTCAATGACTGGTGTGGCTGGTGCCTTAGGTTGGTTTTCGGGCTCAGCTTGCCCTTCCTGCTCAATTTGTGCATTTGGCTCCTCTTGCTCAACAGGTTGCTGTTCAGCCTGAATCTCAAACCTACCCCATTGATCCCTTTGTTGCCTCGAGTGTGCCATACTACACAAGTATACGATTGTACTCAACACATACTAAATACAATACTAGTAAAAAGAGTGGTACCAGGTGGAGAGGCATGCACCGGACGATATGCATATGATAGAAAACAATACACAAATTTTCGGAAATCACATGCACACATGCAAAGGTATTCTCGGCAATTCCATCAACACTCCCACTATCATTCGGCAGTACACGCCATCAATCACATGCATATACATTCGGTAATGACAAGAAACATAGCTAATCATCCACTGAAACATATTAAGGCATACTAAACATAAGAACATACATGGACAAACATCACATCAGATTATTATTCTCATCATTTAAATCATACAAATCAATCCCATTTTAGCCTTAGTTCACTTTCAGTATTAGCACCTAAGTGAGTGAGTGTATGCCCATGTCCTTACCTACAATCACCAAAATCAACAAATAAATTAGCATATAACAAATTATATTCCCTAAACCATGCTCCGCTACCAAACCTGTGACGACCCCAGTTCCTAACTATTACTATTTGCTCTGATTAAGGTTATCACTGCCATGAAACCCAAATAAGCCTATCTGAATCTCGCCAGGTTCTCATTAACTTCCGAATTTTAGGATGTTTATTTTAATGTATAACAACAATTGGAGCATGATATTGGACACACATTCTAGTAACATACGGAGTAAATAAAACATCAGCGGAAGTCTTTAGATTAAATTATTGGGTTCATAACACACAAGTCCCATAGGGATCCAAGCAATCAACAAGAAATCCTCCAACATCTTTCGAAAATAGCAAGCAAAGGAGGGATCTTAAAATAAACCAGAAAGTAGCCCAATCATTCATGTTATACATGCAAGTAAACATGGATCAAGTATGCAAATGTGATGCAATATCGTCCCGCCCTACAGCCTTGATCTCACACACTGGTACCACGGACAATGGATACACCTAAGCCTGGAAAATGATAAAAACAATGGTATGAGATTACAAGAATCTCAGTAGGATCATAGCAACATAAGATCTACAGAAAGCCTAAACACAAATCTCTCAATTCATATTAGATCATTCCTCATCAACTAAAGGGGATCACGCAATTCAAGAATCAATCAAAAAGAGGTCAGGGTCGAATCTATGGTTGAGGGAGGACTACAAACACTTCTGAAAGATCATGTAACGACCCCAATTCCTAACTATTCTTAATTGCTCCGATTAAGGTCATTACCGCCGTGAAACCCAAATAAGCCTCAACGACACCTAAGACCTATTAGAATTCCACAAGGCTACTCATAAGATACCGATTTTAAACTTGTTTATTTTGTTTCTTATCAATCAATTGGAGCATGATATTGGACACATATTCTGGTAACATACGGAGTAAATAAAAACATCAGCGGAAGTCTTAAATTAATCCTTTGGGTTCATAACACAGAAGTCCCATAGGGATCCAAATAACCAGCAAGAAATTCTTCACAAGTTTCAGAAATAGCAAGCAAAGAAGAGTGCTTAAAATAAACCAGAAAGTTGCCCAATCATTCATGTTATATGCGCAAGTAACAAGTATGCAAATGTGATGCGATATCGTCCCGCCTTGCAGCCTTGATCTCACACACTGGTACCACGATCATAGGATGTACCTAAGCCTGAAAAATGGTAAAAACAACG